>PVJN01002369.1:0-121625 GCA_004026805.1 Lasiurus borealis
TCTGCACTTCTCTTAGGAAAATGAAAGGATCTTCCCAGTACCTTGCTTGAAATGTTAGGTGATGCACAAGGTCAGGCTCTACGTTTTGCAGCGGTTTCTCCTGCCCTTTTCCTGGAATAATTTGTGTTTCGCTCAATCCCAGACTCCTTTTCTCCAAATGTATGATAATGGGGTCTGGAAGATGACTCCTCATGATAAAGAGAGGGCTGAACACAATCTGTAAAAATAAAAGGACAGAAGAACTTTCATATTTGCTTTGTTGCAGTAATCCAGCTGTTTGATGCCGAAACAAACTCGTAATAAATCTCTTCCTTGGGTCACTCTGACCTTAATTTATTTCAGAACAGAAAAGGTCAGAGTCATATACCATATTTTAGGGCTGGAAAGCACTCACCATGCGCTGCTGCACTTGAGAGCTGGGTTCCAAAGTCAGAACGGTGCACCAGACGTAAATAATGGAGCTGTTTGAAGATGGCACCTGCACACGCACAGAAAAGGGTCCCATCAAATGCGGGTTACTGATTAATGAAAACAAGGCACAGGTAGAAGATTGGCCGGGACGATTAAAGGTTTGAAGTTATAGAAAAGAGCCATAAAAAAGGAAAGAAAACTAAGCAAAGCCAGGCTTCACTGTGGCACAAAGTGGAGGTGCGGTGAGTTAATGGGGCAACTTTTCCCATCAAGACGAGGGGACTTCTACCGGGAGAGAGTGATAGAAGAATGAGTGGGAGAATGAGAGAGAGAGGATTTGTCCTTTACAGGGATGAAAGTGATGATGGTGGAGAGTGAGGAAGAGATAAAAAAAAAAAAAAAAAAGGCAACAGGTCATCGTAAAGATTCCTGAGTGGGAAGGAGCCTCTTTTCTCCCCGACAAAGCCTGTGCCCAGGATCTTTTTCCAGATCCAACTCGCCTTCCTCTGGAAGGGGCAGCGTTTGGCTATAGGAACGCCCGGGACGGATACACACGTCTCGTCCTGGGACGGAGAGGAAGTCTGAGAAGCAACACGCAAAGCCGCTTCACATTACTGTAGGACTCTCCTCTCCTGCCCACATCGCCTTTTTTAAAATTAAATATATTTTATTGATTTTTTACAGAGAAGAAGGGAGAGGGATAGAGAGTTAGAAACATCAATGAGAGAGAGACATCGATCAGCCGACTCCTGCACGCCTCCCACTGGGGATGTGCCCGCAACCAATGTACATGCCCTTGACCGGAATCGAACCGGGGACCCCTCAGTCCCCAGGCTGATGCTCTATCCACTGAGCCAAACCAGTTTCGGCATCGCCTTTTGTTTTCATCGCTGACAGCATGACAGACGTCCTTCGTGTTCCCTGAATATGTCGTCTTTCAGTCAGAGGTGCTGTCCTGGATACAGGACCCACTGATCGTTTCCACTGACAAGCTGCTCGCCCCTGGCCCGGGCCACTGCTCGTACCTGGATGACCGTGCTGTGCTCGGGGGCCGGGGACTCCAGGCACACGTCCCTCGACCAGTCTTCGTTGCCTTTGGCCTTCACGCACAGCTCCGTCAGCTCACTGTTCTCCAGGATGTAGGAGGGCAGCTTCTGCTTGGCCGAGAGGCAGGCGAAATGTTCTCGAACCACGGCCTGGCCGTCGTGACCGATGTAATGCTGGACGACTTTCAGCTCTATGCTCTGAGACAAGTAACTGCAGATGATCTGTCTTCCACAGATGATGATCTAAAAAACAAACAAACAAATAAGTAAATAAACAAACAAATAAGGCCTTCATCCCTTCTGAAGGGTTGCAGCTGGGGGCGCATGAGGAAGGCAACTGAGAGATGTCTCTCTCTCTCTCTCTCATCAATGTCTCTCTCTTGCTCCTTCCCTCTCTTTCCCTCCCTCCTTCCACTCTATCTAAAAGCAATGGGAAAATACCTGTGGGTGAGGATTTTAAAAAAAGAAAGAAAGAAAATGAAATCTCTAGCTGGGTAATTCGCTGGCCAGAGCGTCATCCAGTTATACCAATGCGGGTTCCAACCTCCAGTCAGGGCACATATAAGAAGCAACCAATGAATGCATAAATAGTGGAGCAACACATTCATTCACTCTCTTTCTCTCTCCCTCCCTTCCTCCTCCCCTCCCCCCCTCTCAACTCAATTAAAAATAAAGTTGTTAGCTTAGAGAGAGCAAGAAGAAAAAGAAGCTTAAAAGGAGAGCGGGGACTTTGCTCTACTGAGTTTGCAGCATTCCAAGGAGAGACACACAGGGGCGGTGGGGGGTGGGGTGCAGGTCCAGCTAGAAATACTGGCCACGTGTTGAGGGTGAAGGTGGGGACAGAGATAAAGGACTTGCAAATGTTCACAGGAAGGTAGTTTACTTGGAAAGAAGATAGAAGCTCAACCCAGCAAGTGGTCAACACTGTAGGGAGAGCTTCTCAGGGTGAGAAGCCAAAGCAGCGACTGGGGAACAAGGGGTGAAGGGGTGGGGGTAGATCAGGCGAGAGTGGGGCTGGGGGAGCCCCAGGAAGGGGCTGGTCAAGGGGAGGGGGCGATGGCACCAAATAATGCAGCGGGAAGAAAGGATGGGGATTGCAAACTTCACTGTGGTAGCTGAGAGGACGGTGTGATCAATCTGTTCCCTGAAGCTCATTTCCAAGGGTTTATTCTATTCTTACGCAAGAAGACAAGTTTTTACTCAGATGCCTAGTTGCATTTTATTTTATTCAGGTTTTTCCTACAGTGGAGAAGCATGTATCCTTTAAAAAACACAGAATTACTCATTAACTCCATGGATTATCCAATTTTTTAGTCATCTTAGAGTATAGTTCATAGTAGGCATTTCAATAGACTGAAATGGAAAAGACTATGCAAAATTTATCCTTATAAAGTGAATGCTTTCAGAAAGCAAATCCTTCCATAATCTGAATACGCACCACAATGGGGGGAAATGGGACTTTCCCATCTGGATTTCCTTCTCTGTAATATTATTTCAGATCATAAAATAATAGCTAATGTAAACACCGCATAGTTACAGGCCCAAGCATGCGATGGTTCATTTTATGTGTCAACTGGAAGGGGCCGCAGGGCGCACAGATCTGGTCAAGTGCGGTCTGGTCTGGGTGTGTCTGGGAGGCTGTCTGGACGAGATTAACATCTGGGCGGGCTGATGCGTGACGCCGGCTGCCCTCCAAATGTGCGCGGGCCTCCTCCTATCCGCTGTGGACCGAACAGAGGGGCCCGAGGGACAGGGAGCCCCTCCTGCCGACTGCCAGCAGCCGAACACCGGCTTTTCCCGGCCGCTGGACTGGACTGAAACATCAGCTCTTCCGGGGCCGGCCTCCTGCTGGGTTAGGACTTGAACTCCATGCCGGCCACGGGGGCTCTAACTTGCAGACCTCGAATCCTGGGACTTCCTGGCCTCATTAATCATGCGAGTCATCTTATCACAAATCTTGCCTGCTCCTTCCGTCCGTGCATACATAATGTGTGTAAATACCTGTGTGTGCATCCACCATCCACACACATCTTCTGGGTCTTTCTTTGAAGAGCCCTGGCTAATACAAGCCTTTTCACAAATTAACTCTTCATCTCCCAGCAATTTTATGACAGAGGTGCTACAATGACCCCTCATCCTAACAAGGAGAAATGGAGGCACAGATGATGAATAACTCGCCCAATATTACCCACCGGTACAGTCTGTGCTGATAATCACCTTAAGAGTCTCTCTCTTATATGATTAATGCCTACAGATTAAGAAAACTTAGAATTATAAAGAGAGGATAAAAGCTGCCCATCATAATGTGAATGTGGCAGACACCACTGGTTTTATTCCAAATATCTGTGCCCACTTCCCCACCGCCTATTAAAAACCCTGGCTTGCCGAAACCGGTTTGGCTCAGTGGATGGAGCGTCAGCCTGCGGACTGAAGGGTCCCAGGTTCGATTCCGGTCAGGTGCACGTACCTTAGTTGCAGACACATCTCCAGTGTGGGGCGTGTAGGAGGCGGCTGATCGATGTCTCTCTCTCATCGATGTTTCTGACTCTCTATCCCTCTCTCTTCCTCTTTGTAAAAAAAAAATCAATAAAATATGTTAAAACAAACAAACAAACAAAACAACATCAACAACAAAAAACCCTGGTCTCAAAAACCAGCAAATCACTCAGGCAAGGTGTATCGAGGACTGTATCACAACTGATATAAGCTAATCCTGATAGTTCCTTTTGCAATGATTAAGGGATAAACAGGGAACTCTCAGCAATAATACGTAAGGAAAGATGCTAAAAGGCTCTGGGGGAGACCGGACTCCTGGAAAATAAGGGGAACAGCACTTTCCCTCCTGTCCTGGAAGATGTTAGGGGAGCAGATGCAGACCCCCCTGCGGCCATGCGGAAGCAGGAAGGCAAACCCACGAGCATGGCAGAGCAGCAGAGAGCATGGAGTCGCTTAGCTGACCAACGACGAACCTGCTTTGTTCCTCTTGCGAGGTGAGATGATAGTGTAAACTAGGAACACGAATAGTGTCTGCCTCTCTAACTTGCTATGAAGATTAAAAAGCCTATTTTGCAACTTTCAGCTGAAAACATCCTAATTGATATTTTCTGCTATGTCACTAAGAATATTCTGTAACCACAGTTTTTAATGAACTATTACTGACACAAACATGAACAACCATTTAAGAACTAGTTTTACCCCAAACAAACCTGTTGTATTGATAGAAGAAAAATTGTTATTGTTGTTTCAACTTGCATTATTTGAATAGTGAGGATTAGCATTTTCTTAAACATTTTCCAGCGATTTATTCCTTTTAGTTTTCTTTAGGAGGAATACATCTGAAAAAACCAAGCTGTGTTTAACTATTATATATCCCCTAGCTACTCTGACCATTTATATATATATATATATATATATATATATACACACATATACATATATATGTATATATATGTACATATATATAATACATATTATATATATATATTGTTTTAAATATATATATTTAAAACAATGTTTCCACAAGAACCAACATAACCCTCAACTGAACTATGGGTCCCAGATCAGGAGGCAAGCTTTTCTTTAGCGGATGTGAGGGGTTCATAGGCATCCACGATTACTATTTTGATGCCACACCATCACCCAACTTTAAGCCCACACTAGAGAGCACAGAGGCCGTATTTTGGTCGGCTCACGCTCAGTCTGTGCCAGCCCGGCATGCACCGCGGCACTCTGGCCTCAGAACCCTTGGGCCCAGGAGGGTTGGGAGAATTTGCCGCCTCTCGCAGAAACCACAGCATCTCTGCCACCATCTGGGACCCACTCTGTTTAAAGGCGGGGATCCTCCTGGGTCTTTACAGTTTCATTTTCAACGAAAAAAGCCGGTTAAAGAGGCTTTCCAATGTGATAAAAAGGAAACCTTTCCAAGTGGCCAGGAGGGAAGGCCACTGGCCGAGGGGCATCCAGCATGGCCGCTCCGTGTGGCCTCTGCGTGCGGCTCCCACACGGGGCTCCGTGCAGCCACGTCTGCTTTTCTTCAAAATGGCAACACCCAGAGGCCTTTATTCGGCAAACGATGGTTAGAATTCCAAGATGAACGTATCAGTTGAAGACAGCTACTTAATTTTTTAAAATGTAGGGTTTCTCTTTAATACACGTTTCCAGGTTTCACACTAATTCCCCTCGTTCCCCCAGCCACAAAGAAGTGTCCTGAAGAGATCTGCACAGATGATTTTACTTAGCAGGTCTCAGAGCTCTCATTCGATCAGTGCCAGGGAGAACAGCGATGTGAAAGCACGACTCCAGAGCACCAGATGCACTGGAAAATGATAGCCGAGCCGTGATTGAAAGTGCATGGAGGAAGACACCAGTGTCTACACAGGCGGACACATGTATGTGTAAGGCTGTAGAGCGGGAAGCTCCATCAGGGGTGGGAAACATGGAAGCTGATCCGTGTGCAGGAGGAGCGGTACCGAGGGTCTGGGGGTCTGTCCTTCAGTGGGGAGACGCGAGGGGCTGAGAAAGGCAGGGTGCAGACAATACCCAAAAGTCACTGTTCAAAACCACCTGTCCATTTCCCAGGACTCATGGGGCCTAGTACTGCGGTCAAGTCCATCACCTGCCCCAGTGGGGCTTTGGAATTAGGCAGCCGCAGTTTCTGCAATTTCCCAGGCCCAGCTGAGGAGAAGGAAAGAAACCAAGGGACCGGGAGGCAGGGGTCCACGAAACTCTCCTGAAGGCTGGTGCCTACCTCCCTCCCTGACCCGGCGAATGGAGGAAATCTGCGTCTCCGATGCACTTGAACTAGAGCTCATCCGAACGCTAATGACTCTACCCTGACAATAAAATAATAAATCAATTTAAAAAGACACTAACTTTGTGCTTCTGTGTGTGTGTGTGGTGGTGGTGGGGAGGAGGGAGAAGGATCAAGGGAGAGAGGAGGGAGGGACACACGGGGGGGGGAGAGAAAGGGGGGGAGAGAGAGAGAGAGAGAGAGAGAGAGAGAGAGAGAGAGAGAGAGAGAGAGAGAGAGAGAGAAAGATTCAATGCCCGCAGCGGCTCCTTTGAGGTGCCCTGCGGAACCTTTCAGGGTCACCCAGGTTCGGTATTCACCACACTTGCTGTTTGCTTTATTCCAGGTTAAATAAATTGCAGATCCCGTGTTCTGCATTTCACAACCTGCTAAGTTTGAAATGGCCCTAACACAGCGCTCAATCTCCCGCGACTACAGGAAATGCTAACGTCCGGAATGGAACCGAGGTGTGTGCCTTCCTGACAGTGGGACTGTGAAAGGGACTGCCAGGTCCCCGGGGAGACGGTGACATGTCCCTTTCGACAGGTGAAGGCTGCCCGCTTCAGTACTGCTCTCAATAGGACGTTCTGTTCGGCTAGATTGTATTTTTCTTTTTTTAGGATTATTTATTATAAATAGGGCAGAAGCAGGAAAAAGTGTGAGAGGCAGTCCCACAGAAAATGATCACTAACATTAATCAGTACAAATCACATTTGGAAAAATCCTGAAATGTGATTTGGCACCAGATGTCTTAAAATATGTATAGTTGACATTAATGCCAAGAATGATTAAAAGCATTCCTTAAACTTGCAATGTATGGAAGTTATTTTTGTCAGTCATGTTTTGAACCCCTCTTTATATTGAGATTTAAAAAAATTAATGAACATAAATTGATGAACAAAACCAGATCCAGAGACAGAGAAGCATCGATCAGACTGTCAAACCTCAGAGGAAAGGTAGGGGAGGGTGGGGGGAAGGGAGAGAGATCAACCAAAGGACTTATATGCATGCATGTGGGCCTAACCAATGGACACAGACAACAGGGGGTGAGGGCATGAGTGAGGGGGTGGGGTGGGGGCATAAGGACACATATGTAACACCTTAATCAATAAAGAAAAGGTTAGTTGAAAACTAAGAAAATCAGCCGAAGTTTTGAGGCAAACATATATTTAGTTTTATTTAAAAGATTAGTCTAGCCCTAACAAGAATTTGGTGAGACAAAACAATTTTTGTTAAAGAATAAAAATACATGATTTTAATTTGGGAATATGTATCTAGTGCCATAAAAACACTCATATCCTTTGCTCAACGAATTAAATTTTATAGCAAATTATATTATGGATAGACTCAGAAATCTGGATATCTATTTATACACAAAGGTATTTATTTAGACAATTGGAAATTATCTAAAAAATCCAACAACAAGAAAATGCTGATTCTTCTAAGTGGAAAAAAACAAGTTGAAAAATTGTTTATAACCAGATCTCAAGTTGTTTAAGAACATCTACATAGGAAAAAAATGTAGAAAAAAATACATTGAAGTAACGATAGTATTTATCTTTGGGTACTTGAATCATGGATAATTTTTATTTTCTTCATTAGACTGGTTTTAGAAATATTTTATAATAGTTAATACAAAAATAACAAAAGTGAACTAATATTTACTGGGTGCTTTCTTTTACAAAAGGAATATAAAACATGGCAACACTAAGAAATTGTCTAAGATTATATGGGTAATAAGTACTAGTTCTGGGAAATCTTTTACAATTAGAAAATAAAGAGATAGGTAACATTAGTGAGAATGTAAAACAAAAGTGTTTTTCATGACCAACTTTTTTGACTTGTGTTGAACTACTTTAGTGTGTCGTATCTGCTTCGGAACATTATATGTATTCATTTATCCCTGAAATTTAATATCATTCCTTGAAAATATGTAACATGCATGAAAGAAGGAGACACTATTAGAGTAAACCAAAACAAGTCTAACTAGTGCCACTCCTGCCTGCGAGTATTTCATCACTGTTAGGGTAATGACAGCTTACTGGGTGATGGCAGCGGAACAGACATGTTGTAAGGACTTTACATGTAACAACCCATCCAATCCTCCCGCTAACTATTGAGGCAGGCACGATTACTACCCCCATTATACAGATGAGGAAAGCGATTCACAAAGGTCAAGTAACTGGCAAGATCACACGGCTAGCCAGGGCACACAGCCCACTGCCTATGCTCTTAAGCACCAGGACACGCCATGGAAACCATTTCTCCATGGAAGGACCTCGCCTTTCCACTAGTTGGTGGATGGCCCAGCAACTTCATGCAAGAGAGTTGAATGAACTGGGAAAGTTCAGACAGAGCTGTACGGTCAAAGCGTGGACCCTGGACCAGAAGCATCACCTGAGAACTTGCTAGAAATGAGCACATCACACCAAGAGCTCCTGGACCTGGTACCGTGGGAGCGGGACCAGAAATCTCTCTTAACAGGCATCCAAAGGACTGGTCTCTCTTAGCCTAGAGAGAAGGAAAGAAGGGAAACAGCCTCGCTTCCCTTATGTTTCTGAAGGGCTGCAGAGGGGAGTCCTCACAACAAGGTGTGTGGTTGTTTGTCCACCTCCCACGCGCTGAGGAATGGTAAACACTGGTTGAATGGTAATGACTTTGACCCAAAATTAGGAAAAAACCTCATTAGTAGCTGGAAGTAACCAGCAATGGGAAGGGCTGCTGTGTGAGAGCACAAGCTCTCATCATCTGAAGTATTGGTTCTCAACCTTCCTAAGGCCGCGACCCTTGCATACAGTTCCTCATGGGGTGGTGACCCCCAACCATGACATTTTGCTACTGTTATGCATCGTGATGTAAATCTCTGCATTTTCCAATGGTCTTAGGCAACCCCTGTGAAAGGGTCGTGCGACCCCCAAAGGGGTCGCAACCCACAGGTTGAGAACCACTGATCTGGAGCATTCAAACGGACACTGAGGACCGACTCTCAGGCACGCTGGGAATGAGAAGGTGGACAGGCATTCTGGAAGACCACCAGTGGCCGAGCCAGAAAACCGGTCTGTGCTGGGGATGGGTATCTGTTGAGAGCAAATCCACGTCAGGAAGTTCTGAGGGCGGATGGGAGTAGTGACACTACTGGTTCTTAGGACTTTCCGGCTCAATGCTCACACGGTTAGGCTGTCCCCGTGCTGTCTCCTGGAAATGCCCTCCCTTCATCCAAATGCTCCGTTTTACCAAGTCCAGCTCAAGTCACTCTGCCTCAGTGAAACCTCTGCATTCCCTTCGCACTCACTATTAGTTGCGTACACTGTTAGGTTTACGTAAATTTGCAGTTTAAGAGCAGATTGTATGTCACATACTTAGTCTCTTTCATTTCACCCGGGGCCACCGCTGCCTGGGGAGACTCCCGTGTTGTGGTTCTCATTCCACTTCTTTCGCCCACAATAGTAACATGCAATCCAGCTGCGACCTGATTAGGGGCGGGCCGGAAATCGGTATGGGTTTTCCTGTTCACCCCACCGTTTGCTTCCTGCTCCCCCTGCAAACAGCACTGGTGGAGCCCTGCTGCTCTATGGGGAGCCCCTCACCCCCTTTTTGTTCCCAGGCCTGGAAGCTGCTGCGATCATGCCCCCAGCTCACTACGTTCTGGACAGACCGTTACAGTCGAGCTGCAGCAGCGTACGCTCAAACCCGCATGACAAGTCCAGTTACACTGTGGGCAGGGAAGCCAGTTTTCAGGTTTTAATACTTCCTTTTTTTCTTTCTCCTCCTGTCATATGCTCTGTGCTTGAGAAACATCTTTTAGAAACCACATTTTCACATCTTAGGAACACAAAAAAGTGTCAGATACTTTTCCCCCCTCCTCTGCAGTCCTGGGACTTCAAAAGCGGCCCAAAGGAAGTTTTATAAAATACGCAAAAATATGTGCTGAGAGCTGAGGTTTTATATGCCAAGAGCCAGGCTGCGGCGGGTTTTTACTGCAGGGAACGTGGACTTGGAGGAAGGAAGGCCGAGACCCGGCCCGGGCGGCCACGCTTCCTCTCAGACTGTTACTGCACGTTATGGGAACCCAGTCTGGTCATCCACTGGGGGTTACCCAGGGTCCCCCCACTCTCTGCTTCTTTTCCTTTCTCAATAAAGGCATTTTGGCCGCTTCGCAGCTCATTAGCACCTCCAGCAGAGGTGGGTGGTGACAGGGAGAAGAGGTGAAACTAAAATCAGTAAATTTTACTGCTCGTTAGCAGCTCTTGTAAAAGACAAGGAAAAGGTGGCTGAGCCATCTCCATCTTCATCAGGACCACTGGCAGCACCTACTAAGTGCTCAGGTGCATGGGCCTTAGTAGGTGTAAATAGGCCTATCACTGTGATTCTTTTTATTATTTCCACTTCTTTTTTTTAAAGTATATTTTATTGATTGTAGAGAGGAAGGGAGAGGGGGCGAAAGAGAGAAACATCAATGATGAGAGATAATCATTGACTGGCTGCCTCCTGCACGCCCCCATTGGGGATTGAGCCCGCAACCCAGGCGTGTGCCCTTGGCCCGAATCAAACCTGGGACCCTTCGTTCCGCAGGCCGACGCTGTATCCATTGAGCCAAACCAGCGAGGGCTGCTATTTCCATTTCTTTAAGTTTCCCTTCCATTAATGACACCCATCACCCAAGGACTAAGAGCCGTGTGGGTCATGAACACGGGGAACTTACCTGTTTTTGCACGCCACTGAGCTGCTGAACCTTGATGATGAGTGACGCAATTCGACCCTTGTACTGAATCGTTCTGATAAAAGTCCCGGCGTGGTCCACACTGAAGGGCTCTGACCAACGCCAATTGCCCCAGCCTTCGATACAGATGTGTAACAGCTGGAGGGAAAAACAATAATCGTCATAATGCCAAAAGTGCCAACAAAAACCTCGCCCTGAAAATGAACGTCTCCTTGCTGGAAACCCTTCCTAGTGGTAATATTTAGCATCTGTTTTCTTTCTAACCTGCATTATTCATCCACTTCCAGCTTATTCCACCAGGCTCAGAATAGCAAGTATGCCACAGAGAGTCAGTGCGGTTTTCCAGATCACATTTTAAACCTCCTTAAAAGTAACTGTCCTATCAAATGGTGAAAGGCCTGTTGAACATTTGAGAAAAGACCACTTCATTCATGTGGGGGAGAGGGAGGCTGAAATGTGAGATCAAAGAGCCTTGGTCTTGGCTGTTAGTTTATTCCTTCTTATGGCTAGCTAGTAGTTCAAGCTAAATTTGGTTTGTGGCATTATTTTTGACCCAAATTGCCATTCTGTGTTTTTTTTTTTTTAATCTTGATAAAGAAGAAAACAACAATTTGATTATGCAGTTTATTTAATATACTCTCCTTATGAGGCCACATATATGAAATCAGAAACACCTTCAACATTTTGAATATAAAGAAAATACCTTTATTTTTTTCTGTTATGTATTTATTGTAACTCTCACCATTTGAGTCTCCTGATTCACATTCATATTTAATCACATAGTATTGCCGCTTTTGATAATATTTAGATTTCTTAAGTGGTCATCAAATATTTTCATTTCCATTCCTACCCACTAAATGGAAGTAGGAAAATCAGTCTAACTAAGCAAGTATTCCAAAACAACATAAAAATTACTGTTTCTTTAGGATATATGTTTATATGAAAATAAACAATGTTCTCTATGATTATCTACAAAAGAAATATGCAAATTAACCATCACTCTGCTACGCCCACCAGCCAATCAGGAGGGAATATGGAAATTAGAAGGAGAAAGATGGCGACTGCCCAGCTGCTCCAGGTGGGGAGTGGCCAGGCTGGGCAGGACACCTGCTATGAGAGGGAGGGCCGGGGTGGGTGGCTGAAGGGATCTACAGGAGCGGCACTCAGGATGCAGTGAGGATGAAGATGGCAGGCTCCAGCCGGAGTCTGCAGTGAAGCCAGAGTTTGCAGTGAAGACTCTGGCTGGAGCCTGTAGCAAAGGTAGCAGACTCTGGCCAGAGGGAAGGCCTGGGTCCCAGGTGCCAGAGGAAAACCGGTGCTGGAAGCCAAAGGAAAAAAGGCCTATTGCACGAATCTCTTCATGCCATGGGCCTCAAGTAAGAAAATAAAACGGACATTTTAGGGAAAACATTTACATGATATACAAACTTAATATTTTCTTTTATATTATGTATACATTTTTTTAAGAGCTAACTAAAGGCAAATTGCATGAAACATTTTCCCAATGAACAGAATGAATAAAACTTTGAAAACATTCTATAAGAGCTATCATCATCTGTCCTTAAAATAAATTTATTAAGGATTTGCATGGGAATTGTCATAATAACAAAAGTCTTTTTGTGAAAAGATTATTTTTCAGTTTTAGCATTAAGAGGTAAAGTACTTACATTAAAAAATTTCCCTGTGTGGGTAAGTAGGGGCTGGGAGGAAAGGGGGTAAAGGAGAGGAAAATGGGAGATATCTGTAATACTATCTATAATAAATAATGTATTTTAAAAAAATAAAGTCCATACATTTAGTCATAAAAAAAATTTCCCAAGGTCATTGGTCACCATAATGTGATTTTTGGTGGAATATTAAGAGAGCTTCTTTTGGTTTGTGTTTTATGTATCTTCACAAAACATTTTTAAAAATCGAAGTCATTTCCCAGCTTTCAGTATGGCCCCGCTCCAGTTCTTCCTCCACACACTGCCAGCCATCCAAAGGCTACCTACCACCTACCATTCAGATGACCCCTAAAACCGAAGGCCAACAGCTTAAAATAAACCCGAAGACACCATTCTAGACCATAACTACCTTTAGGGAGAAATTTGGTCTTATAGGCACTCTAACATAAAGTGCCAGAGTAGCTTTGATGTTTAAATAGTAGTTACAGAAAAAAAGAAAAACAATAGTGATGGTTGGAACCACTTCAGTTTTTGCAGAAGCGACTGGGAAAAAGGCTCGGGCACACGCAGAACTAAAAGAAACAAGAAAGTTGTTTTCTTTGGAGAGACTGGTAGCTGGAAATGACAAAAAAAAAAAAAAAAAAAAAAGAAAAAAGAAAAAAGAAAAAAGAGGCAAGGTACGTAAGGTCGAGCTCCACTATATTTATTTTTGAACATTTCATGGCTTCTAAAGAAATCTTAACGCACACAACATAACTTTAATGGAGGAGTGTGCACATTGGCACATGAGGGCGGTTTCAGGCAGCTGCCCGCTCTGTGTGCACAGCTTTGAATGGCTGAATGTCACCAAGGAATATGCTGTCAGGTTTCACTTGGCAGCTCGTGGCTCTCAAAACGTTGGCGCAGATCTTTTCTTTGAATTACAAAAATTCCGAATCATTTGGATTTAGTTCACACAGAAAAGTTAAGTAGGAGGAAAAACATAACACTTCTTCCCACATGCATCACCAGCAGAATATTTGTAATGTTTGATCGACTGTTAAAAAGCATCTAAATACCACTGGCAAGTAGATGCACATAATGTAGGAGGACAGGAATTACATTCCTGAGGGGAAATCTACAAAAGAGAATTCAGCAGGCCTGCTTTCCTAGTCCTCCTTCCTGTGGTGTCACTGACTGGGGGACGAGGCAGATACCCACGGACATCAAGCAAGAAGAAACTATAAAATCAGCATAAACATTTGAACTTTGTTGTTAGCCTAGCTCAGTGGTCAGCAAACTCATTAGTCAACAGAGTCAAATATCAACAATACAACGGCTGAAATTTCTTTAGAGAGCCGAAAACCGACTTCTGCGCATGGGCCACGAAGTTTCAATCGAGTTGTACATGCGTGCCTGCACGTGGTATTTTGTGGAAGAGCCACACTCAAGGGGCCAAAGAGCCGCCACTGGCTTGCGAGCTGCGGTTTGCCTACCATTGGCTTGGCTGATCCTAATGAGATTTCCTTCTACCATTTATCTAATATATTTTTTCTTACTCACGTACTATAAGGAAGGCAAGAAGACAGACATTATGGAGAAAATGAGGAAGGACTCAAGGAAGAGACCAAGAAGCTTCAGGTCTTACAGGGAAAATAAGGCCTGTGCCTAACGGGAGACATCCGGAGAGGGACACAATGATGCAGGAGTCTGGAGAAGCGAGGGCGTCTAGGCTGATGTGCTGAGAAGAGCTTCAGGAAGCAACTGGGTCTCAGAGTTCGGCAGGATTTCAGCGGGCAAAGATGGCAGCCCATTTCTGGCTAAGGGACAATCTGGCATGTGGAAGTTGAAGGTGCACTTGGGGCAGAGTTAATAGTCTCGACCAGTTGGAGGAAAGGGAACATGAAAGGAGAGAGAGGAGTAAAGTCAGACAGATAGACCTGGATGGTGGTCAGCATTGATTCACTAACTAAGGGATTGGTGTTTTCAGGGTTTCAGTGGGTAGCTGCCGACACCTTCTGTAGAGGGGAGCAATGTATTGACAGCATGGTAAGAGTAGGGTATGGAATTCCGGTCAAGGGCATGTACCTTGGTTGCGGGCACATACCCAATAGGAGGTGTGCAGGAGGCAGCTGATCGATGTCTCTCTCTCTTCGATGTTTCTAACCCTTTATCCTGCCAAATCCAGTTTGGCTCAGTGGATAGAGCATTGGTCTGTGGACTGAAAGGTCCCAGGTTCGATTCCAGTCAAGGGCATATACCTTGGTTGCGGGCACATCCCCAGTGGGGGGCATGCAAGAGGCAGCTGATCGATATCTCTCTCTCATCAATGTTTCTAACTCTCTATCCCTTTCCTTCCTCTCTGTAAAATATCAATATAATGTATTAAAAAAAAAGAGTAGGATATGGAGGTAAGAGGGCAATTGCAATAGTCAGGATGACAGTCAATGTCATCTTGAGACAGAAAGCAGTGGGCTTAGCAGAATATCGCCATCCCTTTTGCCTGGAGCCCAAGGTATTTTTTATGTTGTTGTGTTTTTCTTTTTTATTTTTTTAAAGTCAATTTGAATATTTCCTTTCTTCTTCTTTTTTTTTTCTGTTCAACTTCCCTTACTCAGTTCCCCTGCCATCTTTTCTATTCAGGCTTTTCATTCTTTTTGGGGTACTTAGCTAGTAAATAATATTTTCCATTGGGAAAAAATCAAATTACTCTTGTTTGAACTTTTCAGTGGAAACGGAAACTAAGCGCTGAGGCAGGTTGTACAGTGGCCACACTTGACGGAAGGCCCCAAGGGGCTACGTTTTCATTTTTTCCAGCAGATCCCCCACCTCTTCCCCTGCCCACCCAGCCCCCAATGCTGTGCTGGCAACGAGACTAAATGCGTAGCTTTCCCACCGAGGCCCTCATAGGGGAGTAGATATACAGCTTTTCACTCATTTCCCCCCTCCGACACAAAATAAAACTGGAAACGGAATTACTGACCAGGAGACTGGGGACCAGCTCACAGGACCACCCACAGTCATGTCTGAGGGGAGAATTCCCACACTGACAGATTACAGAGGAAAGAAAACAAGATAAAATCTGCAAAATCTGGGAAAACAGGGTGTACCAAGGAAGAAAAAGAGGACAGTTAAGAAAAATTTAAAAATTATGTCTTAATTATAAGTGAAGGAACCAGATACTTTTCTGTGAACTTTATTTCATTATTTTTGTTATCAAAATTATTTCTACCTAAAAATTACAAATTAAAAATTTGTCTTCCGATTCATTTGCATTGTTTTCCATTTTATAATCATTTACTATATAGTAATTTGTGATGTTATAAAAATATTGAAAATCTAAAGAACTTTAAAATTTTTCCCAATCCTTTGTATTATTTATAGAAATTTTAGAAGTCCTGAAAAAAATGAATATGTTATCCAGGTGAAATAAATGACTGAATATATACATGTTAATAGACATTATACTTATCTATGCTAACTAGAGGCTTGGTGCATGAAATTTGTGCACTTGGGATGGGGGTCCCTCCAGCCTAGCCTGTGCCCTTTCACAGTGTAGGAGCCCCACGATCGATCTCCCCAAAGAGGTAGGATCCCCTACCTATCCGGGGCTTCTGGATGAGGTACTATAAGGAAGGCAAGAAAATGAGGAAGGACTCAAGGAATAGACCAAGAAGCTTAAGGTCTTACAGGGAAAATAAGGCCTGTGCCCATAACTGACAGGAGACATTCGGAGAGGTACAACATGATACCCTGAAGAGGTAGGCCAGAGCCAGGGGACCCCACACTGGGGGACTCCGGGCCTTCGCATGTGGAGGTGGAGGTGCAGGGACTGCCTCCTCGGCTCCGAGTGCACACAGCCCCTCCCGTGCGTGCCCGCTGCACACACAGCCTCCTGGAGATGGATTGTTATGGCGTGAGGGCATCATGGCGTGAGGGTGTGACAACCACATAGGCTTTTATTAGTATAGGTTACATAAATTTATAGTGTATTTCAATATATATTAAAGCTTAGACAACATATTTTTTAAACCTTGAAACTTATCACTGTATCCCAAGAGCTTAGTGCACAGTATTGAATAAATAAATAAATTAGGGAACAATAACCCCAAGTAGATATGCAACATTTTAGCAGTGATTTTCACAAAAAAATATCGCCATAAAATTAATATAAAATCCAAATATTGGGAAAAGATCCTATTTTGAATGGCTTTTAATAGAGGCCCTCTGATACTGTAATGTTTTAAACATAAAGTAAACACCAAATGGTAAAATAGGTGAGCACCATGAGTGAAAATTAAGTTAAAATATAAATTTTCTTTGTCTATCTAAAATAACATCTGAAAAGCTACAGATCAAATTCAACAGATGAAAGTAAAATTTCTTGTTCGAAATGCATAAAACTGATTGTGTATTTCACACCAACCCATTAATATAAAAAGAAAATAAATTATGTTGCTCATTATTGTTTTTTCAAGGCAGTTAATTTTAGAAGGTTTAGAGTACTGAAAATAATGCTAAGAGCGAAGTAGAAAAATTTCTAGATAGTGGTTCACGTTTGGTGTCACCTTGATTCAATACTGCAGTCTGAGGACCCTATATATTGTTTTACATTTATAGAAGACAACCTCACATCTAAAAGAATGATAAAGTGGAAAGAAGTAAAATTCAATTATATTCCAGTGGACAACATGGACTCTTTTGATGCATCACATTTTAGAAGAAAAAGGAGAAAGTTTTCCAGATGAATCTTCTATGAGATGCTATAATGGAGGAGTCACTGTCATTACACATGTGTCAGGTAGTTTATTCCTCTACAAAATGAGTGCTGTGGGTTTTCCCTCAAGGCTGAATTCAATAAAGGCCATGAATACTCTACCATCAGCATAACCCAGCCTACTCACAAAATGTGGGTTACAATGACAATTATAGCTGGAGAGGGATCCTTGTACCACAAGCCTTAGTTTCAGGTATCATTGACTCATCAATTCTACATGGGAATTTATCCTAAGGTAATAATTACAGATATGTGCAAAGATTTATCTAGATGGATGTTTATTTTAATAATAAAAATTTGGCATTAATAGGAAATTGGTCAAATAAAATATAGTACAATCAATATCAACTCTCATTTATTGGACACGTTATGTGCCACGCACTAGATGCTTTTAAGATATTGTCTTATTACTTAAAAATTTTTCTAAGGTAGATGCTTTTATTTAATTTTACAGATGAAAAGATAAACTGAGGGACAGAAAGACTGAGTGACCTGCCCAGGGCCTCAGTGCTGGGGAGGGCAAGGTCTAAGCTCTCAATTGAGGATTAATTACTCAGCCTTTATTCTTTCTTTCTTTTTTAACTTAAAAAAAATATTTTATTGATTTTTTACAGAGAGGAAGGGAGAGAGAGAGAGAGAGACGTAGAAAGATCAATGAGAGAGAGATATTGATCAGTTGCCTCCTGCACACTCCCCACTGGGGATGTGCCCACAACCAAGGTACAAGCCCTTGACCGAAATCGAACCTGGGATCCCTCAGTCCGCAGGCCAACGCTCTATCCATTGAGCCAAACCGGTTTCAGCATTAGCCTTTATTCTTAACCATACCACTCCTGTTGAATCCTTTCAAGCTGCTGGAAAAACTCACACATAAACAACATTACCAATGTCAATTAGGAGAGGTTAACTGAGAGAGAGCACGTTACAAAAGACTATGTGCAGTAGGTATCCTGTCTTTGTAGAATGAATAAAAACTCTATATGCCCACTCTTAAGGGAGAAAACGGCTAGAAGGATGCCAGAATGCTATCAGTGCTCTCTTGTTTTGGGGTTATGTGTTTTAATCTCTCTGTGTGTGCGCGATTTCCTGTATTTTCCAAATCTCATACTATAAATATGTATATTTTGGAATCAGATAAAATTATTAAGTTAAGATGAAAAATGTCTAACAGGAAGCATTCAGAACCTGCATTTGTCCTTTAAAAACAGCTTCCTGCGTGAAGCCACGCACATGCCATTCACTGTCCCCCTTCCCCCTCTGCACGGCGGGCATGATGCTAAATAATTTCATGGTTGGGGGTCACCACAACATGAGGAACTGCATTAAAGGGACGTGGCATTAGGAAGGTTGAGAACCACTGCTCTAGAGCAATAGTGTTATTGTGTGTGTGTGTGTGTGTGTGTGTTTTCCCAATTTAGCAAAGATTTTTAGGATCCACATGTATTAGATGTTTACATTAGCCAACTGACAGTACTATACATGGTGATCTAGATGAGGGAGGCACATTACTTGTGAGAGAAGCAGACATTTAACAAGAAAAACATTTATGCTGCAAATTTTTATGAGCGGAAGGAACCAACTGTTGTGGGTACACAGCTCGGGGGAGTGAAACGATGGACCAGGAATTTACTCTCCTAAAAAAAAAATAACATGAAGAAAGACACACCTGAAACAGAGGAAAAGATGGCGAGGGCTGTGATTTCTGATCAACAAAAGCAGGCAACACCTCACTTGTAGTGGTTCTTTTTGTACCAAATCCCTTACTGAAGGATTAAAGACACCGAACCAAAGTCAATGACATCGCTGGCTGTTGGAAATGCCATTCCCTGTGTCCCCCGCTACGGCTTTATGTCTCAGGAAGCCAGCAGCTCTCTGGAAACAACGGATTCTAGCAGCACCCGCTGCTTTTTATGAGGGCTTGACACAAGATAAAGATAGAGAGTCAGGAAAAATGTCAAAAACAGTATCTGCGAATGAAGGAATTGTAGTTTTCCAGAATTTGGACAATTCAGGACATCAGAGAAGCATGAAAGAATGTGAAGAAGTTTGTACAGCTGTAGAGTTGAAAAAAATTAGCAAATGCCAGCTAGAAAAGGGGAACTAACTTTATCATCTGCCCAGTGGCTGGAGGCATACTAGAAACCTCACCATTCCTCAGCTGATAACGAGGGCTAGCCCCGGGTTATCCACTTGATGCAATCATTAATAAACAGAAATAAATAAAGAGAAGCCAGAGACCTATGAAAAAATACTGCAAAGCAAGGGAGAATGAATATCATCCTTAAAAAATGAGGTGAAGAAGAGACTAGTTAAAGTAAGCAGTGTGTCGCAGAATTCAGGGGAAAAAACACCAGGAACGTTTTGGGTTTTCTCTAAAGTATGCAAAATTACTATGATTTCTATAAAACTATAGGAAAATACCGAGGGGAAAGAACAGTCTCATATAAGTGGAAAACAGGTTATTGAGAGCATCATGCTAAGTGACATGATATAAAAAGGAATTAGATAAAAAAATAAAAGGAAATAAAAAATGCATTTGCAGAATAATGATCTAAAATGATGGAAGTAGAGCAAGTTTAAGAAAAAACTTGAAAACCTTTACAATTATGCAGAGTAAAATGACAAACTGAACAAAAGCAATATACTTATAATTACTATAAAAAATGTTATTGATATCTTGTATCTTTAAGCCTTCCTAGCTTTAAAACAGTGCACTGTGTCATTTCACTATATAGTTTATGATAAATTATTTGAATTTCTGTGGGCAAATAGAATATCAAATGTCACACATTTCTAGCAAATATAGAAGCTCAATACATGTTTCAACGTATCTATAACCAAATCATACCCTTTTTTGAAATAAAAAAATATTGATTTTCACAAATGACCTATTTTTCACTTGTTCAGGCATTATTCTCTTCAATCTTTGGCTGAGATGCACATACTTAGAGAAAAGTAAATTTAAAAAGAGGCAACAGTAGGGTGAATAGTAGTGGCACTTTTGATTTATTCATTATCAATAAAACAATGGGGTGTTTAATGGGTATTCTCTATTAAAAACTAGTGGCCTGGTGCTCGAAATTCGTGCACTTGGGATGGGGGGGGGTCCCCCAGTCTGGCCTGTGCCCTGTCACAGTGTGGGAGCCACGTGATCCATCGCCCCAAAGAGGTAGGCCCCACCCACCCATTTGGGGCTCGTCAATGGACTGCCCCAAAGTGGTAGGCTGGAGCCGGGGAAGCATGTGGACCCCCTGGTTGGGTCTGCATGGAAAGGCCTCTGTCCCCGACCACCTGTGCCCACTGCTCATAGCCTGCTGATTGGTTGTTACTGTGATGGCATCTCAACCAATCTGCATATCACTCTAATATTAGTATAGCTGATTTAAATGGAAACTATTTAAATTTGGAGAAAATAATTTACATTACAAAAATTTTTGCAGTAATATTTAATGAGCAAGTTCATTTTTAAAATATAACTTTAGGGAACCTATCAATTATAAATTCAGTTATCTGCATGAAGTAAAAAAGTATAAAGATATATATATATATGTATATATATATATATATATATATGTGTGTGTGTGTGTGTGTGTGTGTGTGTGTGTGTGTATATATATATAGGCTTATTTTAAAGAGGTCATTTCACATTACACATGTATCGTTTTCATGTTTCTAAAGGGTGCGAGCATCCCTATATTCAATGATACAAAATTGAAAAGATCTGAATTGTGATGCCAATAGCTCCCTTATATTTAGAATTGTGTGACAGTCTTTGAGACTGTTCACCTTGACACTACCACAGAGGGTTGAAAAGTGAAAATTCAGAGAAATTTGATATGTGTATGTGTGTGTACAGAAAAGGATGGTGTGTCTATAAAACAGAACAACACAATTACATTTTCTTGTTAGGTAATTAAAATAAATAAGAACTTTAATTGCTTAACTGAGTTGAACTATCAGCAGGAGATTTGGTACCACATAGACACACTTTCTGGACAGAAAGGTAGTCGGTGGACATCAAGCTTTTGGCTGGAACCAACTCTTCAGTGAAAAAGATAAGAATATGTCAGCAAAGGAATACTACGCTGCTAAAAAAGAAGGAATTCCTACCATTTGCAACAGCATGGGTAGAACTGGAGAGCATTATGCTAAGTGAAATAAGCCAGTCAGAGAAAGATAAATACCCCATGATCTCACTCATTTGTGGAATATAGTGAACAATATAAACTGGTGAACAGGGGCAGATCCAGAGACAGAGAAGCATCGATCAGACCATCAAACCTCAGAGGGAAGGTAGAGGAGGGTGGGGGTAAGGAGGAGAGATCAACCAAAGGACTTGTATGCATGCATATAAGCCTAACCAATGGCCACAGACAACAGGGGGGTGAGGGCATGAGTGGTGGAGGGGTTGGGGGATTATTGGGACAATGAGGACACATATGTAATACCTTAATCAATAAAGCCATTAAAAAGGGTATGTTAGGTGGAAACGATAAAGAATTTAGGTGAGCTGAGAAATGGAAGCCAATAAAATAAGCAGGGAGAATCCAAGATGGTGGCATAGGTAAACATCTACACTGCTGCCTCACACAACAATTTCAAAATTACAACTAAAAGACAGAACAGACATCATCCAGAACCACAGAAAAGCTGGCTGAGTGGAAGTTCTACAACTAGAGGGAAAGAGAGGGGCTCACAGAGACCCAGAGGAGCTGTAAAAAGCTGAGGTATGGAGACGTGCATGCGTGGAGAGAGCGGTGCTGGAGTACCTGGCCGGCTTTCTCTGGCGGGAGGGAAACGGAGACTCCCAACGGCATAGAACCCCTTATCCTACGACACTAAACCCCAGATCCAGCCGAAACTCATACGGGGGGAGTTTGGACTGTGAAGGGGGAGAAGCGCACGGAAATTTAGGGGAGTCGCAAAAGATCACAGGTCTGGTGACAAGCACGGTACTGCGCACAGAGGACCGACCGCTGATTGTGCTGCTGGTTTTCACAAGGGGGCGGGAGACAGACCCTCCCAACTGTGCCACTTCTGACTCCACTAAACCCCTGTTTCTGGCGAAACTCTGGGGACCCAGACTCGTGTGGTCCCGGAGCACAGGGGAGCCAGAGGGGCAGCAGTCTAGAGGCACTGCACACAAGGACTACTCCAGAGATTACCCAGTCACATGAGACTCAGAGGCCGTGGAGGGTGGGGCCGACTGGAAGGCAAGGCGGTCCCTTAAGCCCTGAGACTACACCCATCCTAAACTCAACAGAGCAACGTTTGCAGTTTTGCAAGTCTGGTATCATAAGGCTGAATACAACACAGAAGTTCTCCGGGCATAGTGAAAATGCCGAGACAAGGGAAGAGATCACAAACAAAAAAAAAAGGAGGAAAACAAACGAATGGATATAGAGTTCAAAACCACGCTTATAAGGTTTTTCAAGAATATCCTAGAAAAGTTGGATAAAGTTAGCGAGAGCTAAGAGGAGATGAAAATGAACCAACTAGAGATGAAAAAGATCCAACTAGAGATGGAAAAGGACCAACTAGAAATTAAACATACACTGACTGAAATAAAAAATATTATTCAGAGACCTAACAGCAGACTAGAGGAAGGCAAGAATCAAGTCAAAAATTTGAAATATAAAGAATCAGAAAACACTCAACTGGAAAAGCTAGAAGAGAAAAGAATCCAAAAATGTGAAGATAATATAAGGAGCCTCTGGGACAGCTTCAAGCATACTAACAACAGAATTGTGGGGGTGCCAGAGGAAGAGAGAGAGCAAGATACTGAAAACCTATTTAAAAAAATAATGACTGAAAACTTCCCACATTTGGTAAAAGACATAGACTTACAAGTCCAGGAAGCACACAGAACCCCACATAAAAGGAATCCAAAGAGGACTACACCAAGACACATCATAATTAAAATACCAAGAGCAAAAGACAAAGAGAGAATATTAAAGGCAGCAAGAGAAAAACAGTTCATTACCTACAAGGGAACACCCATACATCTGTCAGCTGATTTCTCAACAGAAATGATGCAGGCCAGACGGGAGTGGCAAGAGTTATTCAACATGATGAATAGCAAGAACCTACAACCAAGAATACTCTATCCAGCAAAGCTAACATTCAGAATTGAAGGGCAGATAAAGAAAAAGCTAAAGGAGTTCATCAACTCCAAACCAGTATTATATATATGAAATGCTGAAAGGTACTCTTTTAGAAGAGGAAGAAGAAAAAGGTAAAAGATAAACAATTATGAACTATAAATACGTATCAAGTGAATAGAAAAATTAAGTGAATTAAAAATTTGATCAACAGAATGAACTGGTGAATATAATAGAATCAGGAGCACAGAAAGGGAGTGGACTGATAATTCTCAGGAGGAAAGGGGTGAGGGGTGTACAGGGAGAGACTGGACAAAAATCATACACCTATGGATGAGGTCAATGGGAGGGAGATAAGGGTAGAGGGAAGGGTGGGAGGTGGGTGGAGGGGAGCTATATAGGGGGAAAAAAAGAGAAACAAATGTAATAATCTGAATAATAAAGATTTCATTAAAAAAAGACTAAATATAAAAAAAAATAAGATAAGCAACTGGAGATGCCCTTTGATTGTCATTCGGATTTGGATGCATATTTGAGTTTCTGAACCCAAGTGTCAGGCTTTGTTTGAAAACCAATTCTGATTAAATACAAATATAAACAACGGAGACACCCAGCCCAAGTGTAAACAAAAAAGATCTTGGAAATATTTCTCACATGTAATGTTAGTCACTCAGCAAAATTTAGCTTCTTGTAAGGTAGAATGACGAGCCGACACGTGTCCTAAGAAAAGATAAGTCTTCTCTTGCCATCTTCATTTTTAGTCATCATGGCAGGTTAGACAATTTTCATTGGTATCCCTACATTTTAATGAGCACAAAAGCAGTCAACAGATGGGTAGAAAAGCAAAAAGAAAATCTGGTTGTTTATTTTCCTTGAACTGAAGTGCCTCGCCATACTAAGAAAACATTTTTATAAAGGTTAAATAAAGTATCCCGTGGCAGCCGCTGCTTCTGAGAGCCTGTGTAACGAGAAACATGAGCCGGCCAGCGTTGTGCAAGCGGGTCTGGTCTGCCTGCACGGGAATGTGGTATCAAAGACCTTGTCCCAGCTCGTTTTATCCCCAAGTGTAAGTCAAGCAAGTCAAACATGAACTAATGCCTGAAGGGGAGTCCTGGACTCCGCAAGTATGGATTATTTCACATTTATCTTAAGATCTGTTCTCAGAGTTCTTAAAATTCACTAACTTGGCAAGTGGGGAATTATCATGAGAAATGAAATAATTTCGTAACTATGAAGTCATCCAACATTCCATGCATCTGACACTCATTGGGCTTGGCCATGTCTTGGGCATTGCTCTGACCTTTCGGTAATTAGCTCTCCCGTATCCTGGTCAGCATGGAAGTAATTAAAACGTGCGCCCAAATGACAGGGATGCCAGTGTCTTTAACGAAGTTCATGTCTTTGTGGCAATAGGTGATGTTGAAAGACATTCGCTGCACGTGCGCTGAGGTCTTTATGACATTCTCCATCAGCATTTCCCGTTACTGAAAAATGGCAACATCCCATGCTTTAATGGCCCAGCTGCATCCCCTTCCCCCAAGCGCTCCGTATTAAAATTCACGTTTAAAATTAGTTTCGCGAAGGAACTTTATGTTTAGACATCAAGAATTCACATTAGCGGAGCACTGGCTTGTGAAAAGCCTTTGAGTGTCTTGTAAAAAGCTTAAGGAATCTTCAGCACACTGTTCTCCAAAGCCGCGCTGCAGGATCTGGGATTTATTGCCAACGGGGGACGGGGAGACCATTAGCAGCCCCGGCGCGCGTTCCTCTGGGTGCTTCGCAGCTGACAGAATCCCCGGGCGCTCCCTCTCCACGCAAAGCTTTCAGAAAGCTCCAGAAATCTGCCTGGAATGGATAAAGTACCCTAACACAATCCTGTCTTGGCCATTGCTTGTGACAGGCTTTACCAGGTCGTAACGAGGTCATATTGCAAACCATTTTCGCAAAGAAACTTCCATTTACTTCTCCCGGTGACTTCCCATGCCCTATAATCTTCCTCGGAGAAGGTATACTCTACCGTTCTTATAAAACTGGACTTTCTTATAAAACTTGAAGTATTTTAAGAGAGAAAGGTGAAGGAACTGCGTCTGCAGCCTTCCATTTGCTGCTTCATTACCTCTTAAAACAGAAATAAAAATGCACCTGATGGTCACTGGGCTGGGCTGGGTATTCAATTAGAGTTGGTGCTTAGAGAATAGTTTGGATTACAATCCGTGCCAGAGGGTCCCGGGCACGTCTGCCTCACTGCTGACTTCAGCCTCTGACTGTCGGCAGCAGTAAGTGGCTTGCTACTGCCGCTGGGGAGGGAAGGCACACAATCCTTCCTTCCCAAGGGGAACTGCAGAGAGTGCCCCACACAACAGCAAGGGTGACACTGCAGGTTTCTGGAAACCTACTGCCATGACTAGAGACAGAGACAATGTATGGCAGACTTAACTTGATGCAGTTTTAAATTCGATGTTATTTGGTAATTGTACAATGCATGTCCAGTGTATGATCAATAATACATTTTCACAGTTACATCAAAGTGGGGAGTGGAGACATGCATGTGGACCCGAGGGCTGGTCTTGCCTGAAGTACACTGCCACTCCCCTCCTGCAGCGCTGTCCCTGTGATCCCAGTGAGTGTGAGAGGCCACTGGGAGGCCGAGGAGCTGATGGGGGGAGACCAGGAGCACAGGGCCCTGACAGGAACTGAAGGGCACATTTTTGAGATCAGAGGACCTATTTTTGTGTGCCTAGATAGTAAACACAAAATCATCCATCATGATGCAAAAAATAGTTTGTAATTTTCATACTAAGCTTTTTTGTGTATGTTTGTGAGAAATGTCTAAAATGTTATGGGAAGTCTCAACACTTATATGTTCAGTGAAGACATCGAATGCCTATTATGGGCAGGATACAGGACCAGATATTGTGGAAAATCGCTCTTTTAAAGCCTCCTTTTTTTTTTACTTTCAGCAAAACCCACACCCACCTCACTCACATTTGCACAAAGTATGAGGCTGTGGTGGGCAGGTTTTCTCAGCAGCTCTCCCCGGAAGGTGAAGCCTCGTGCTTTACCCTTGGGGTCTGGCCTGATCTTAGACTTGCTCTGCCTCCCAGGATGTGGCAGAGGAAATACCACATGGCTGAGCTCAGGCTCAACAAGTTGCCGTCTCTGCTCATGCTCCCATCTGGGCTGCCTGCTGACGAGGTCACGTGGAAGAGGACCAAGAGAAGCTGGGCCAATGGCCTGTCAACTACCAAAGACATAGGTGAGGCGGTGGGACCACCCAGGCCAGCTGGCCTGCAGCTGGCTGCAGCCTCGTGACAGCCCAGCAGAAGCAGCTCCGGACTGAGTGCTGCAGGTTTCTGACCAACAGACGCAAGGACCGACAATTCCTTTAGGCCACTAAGTTTTCGGGTGGTTTGTTCGGCCGCAGTAGGTAAGTGGTACAAACTCCTCCCACCCGTGGCCATCCTTCTACCTGTGATCTGGGCTCCTCCCTCTGCTTCCGTTCTAACACCTTATGACTTTAATTCTTCTTCCTCTAGTCTGGGCAGCATCGGCCTCTTCGCTTTTTATTTTTTTAAGGATGATCACGCCTAAGTTTCTTCCATTTAAAATCCTCACTTGACCCTGCAGCTTTCTCTACTTCCTACCCAATCAAGATTAAAGAAGAATTATGTTCATTCTCTTCATTTCTTTACCTCCCACTCTTTTCTCAAGCCACTGCTGCTATCCCTGTTTGGTGACCGAATACCTTTTCCTTGAGCCATCAGGAAATGAACACAATGCCAAACACAATGGTCTTTTTAGTTCTTGTCTCACTGAGTCTTCATACAGCGTCTGACAACAGACAATTCTATACTCCTCGATATTCTCTGGGGGTTTTTAGAACACCTTTATGTCCTAGTTCTCCTGCTGTGTCTTGGTTGTTCTCAGACCTCTTATTTCTGCTCAGTGGACCCCATTCCTCAGCCTGAACCCTGCATTCTACCATTAGTCCTCATGGCAGCCCATTTCCATGACAGCCACGGGGATCCTTGGCGCCTGTTATTTGGGCCTTTGAGTAGTCCCTTCCACGCTGAATAGGGCTGGTCTGTGTAACCACGGGGATATTACAGAAATGACCAGGAATGACTTCTGAGCTTAGGCCATAAAAGACACGGTGGCTTCTGTCTAATGCAGCTCCCTGCAGAGACCTGTCAGGCAAGGAGCTGAGGCCTCCTGCCAAGACCCAGGTGACCGAGCCACTTTAGAAATGGGTCCTGCCGCCAGCCACGCCTTTAGGAGATGGCAGCGCCAGCTGATGTTTTGACTATCTCTTCGCCAGAGCCTCTGAACTCAAGAGCCATTTAGTGATTCCGCTCCCCATCTCCCGGCTAATGAAACTGAGAATAAATATAGTGGTACCTTGAGATACGAGTTTAATTCGTTCTGTAACCTTGAGGCATGGGAAACTATGAGACGCTCAAGTCTCGGTAAACTGGTGGGTCGTGTGCAGCCGGCCAATCTGCGTGATTACTTGTTGCTCGTATTTCAAAGCAAAAATCACTCGCTCGTATCTCAAAAATCTCGTATGTTAGGGCACTCATATCTCGAGGTACCACTGTATTTGTTGTTTTAGTTCTCAAAGTTTTAGGGTAACTTGTTCAACAGCAGTAGGTAACTGATAGAGATTTTGGATTTTGCAAGTGGGGTGCACTGGAACAAAAGCCTAAATTGTAGAAGGGCTTTGGGGCTGCAGGTGGGCAGAAACTGGAAGGATTTGGGGGCTGTTAGTGTCCAAGGTGCTTCAAAGATATTATCAGGAATGTGGTGGCCTTAGAGGAGGCTGCCAATAGGACTTTAGGAAAATATTATCGGAATCCGGAGGAAAAGGGATCCTTGTTATGTAGTGGCAGAGAGTTTACAACACTATCACATGCAGAGTAGAGAGCGTGCCTAAGAAACCATGTGATCTAGCTATGGAGATTTCCAGGCAATGCCGAAATGCCCCCTGGTTTTTATCTGCTGCTTATATTAAAGTCCAAGAGGGGCGATATCATCTTAAAAGAGAACTATCAGATAATAAAGATCCAAGATTCACTAATTTTCAAAATTCCCAGATCTTCAGATTGGCAAATGATGCTAAAATCAAGAAATGGCTTCCAGGCAAAAATCATATCCAGGGCATGGTCTAGGGATGGAGCTAAGGAAGTGGCTGTAAGCTCTCTGTTAAAGACCTCAGGAAGACCTAAATCTCTTTCTAGATGAGCTATTTAAACCATCGGGCATCTAAGCCACGTAAGGGTGATGTCCCTTAACAGTGCCAGCAGAATCTCAAAGTGAAGAAGGAATGGTCTTGAAGAGATAGATGGGTGTGATTTTCTCTAGGGTAGAGGTGGACGCGGCCATGGAGGAGAAAACGGTAATGGGAAAACATAAACTAAAAAGCAAGTAATACGGCCCCGTCAGTAATAAGTATGTAAGATTCAGCATATTGCTGGTAATTAAGACATAAGCAGAGAGAATATAAATAATGCTCACGAAGATTTTCAAGGCATAATTCTTCTTAGAGACAATGGAATATTAAAAAATACTCAGTTATTCAAAGGAAGGAGAGAAGTGCAAAGGAACAAAGAGGAGATGGGACAAATAGAAAACAATTAGCAGGACAGGCAAGATGGTGACCGGCAGGAAGGTAGGGAGGAAGAGTGTGTAAGAGAGTGAAAGAGCGACAGAGGTGTGTGTGTGGGTGTGTGTGGGTGTGTGTGAGTGTGAGTGAAATAGGGACAGTTAGACCCTGCAGTTCTTTCAGGGGTTGCCAATCCGGGCAGTTTTAGACGGCAAAACCCCGTGGCCGCCACAAACACTCCAGGGAGGACACTGGTGGCACAGAGACCACGCCATCCTGAAGAACAGAACTGCCTGAGACTAGGATCCTAGCCTCACCACCATCCAATCTGGTCTCTGAAGCAAACCAGGATCCTACAGCCGTTCTGGTAGAAGAGCTGCAGACCCAGGCACTCAGCCGCAGATTTCTGAGTGCCACAAAGCCAATCCCCCTCCCCTGCTGCCCCCATGGCAGCGACATAGAAACTACCAGACCCCAGCTGCACAGTAAGGTTTTCTGCACACACAAAGCAGTGGTGACTCTGCCTGACATTGAGCCTTGGTGTTGGACATGGGAAGTTTGTTTCCTGCAACTAGCCTCCATACCCAGGCAGAGAGACTGAGCGGAATTCAAGCCTAGCTGCTCATCCCTAAGGAGGTAGTTTCTGTGACCAGATCCCCTGCCCACACAGGGCAGGGAGACAGCACTGAACTTGAGCCCGGACTAGTGAATTCTGGGAATTTGTTCCCTGTGACTCGTGTCCATGCCCAGGCTGGAAGGCAGCGCTGAATTTGAGCATAGATGCACGACGTTGGGGAGATTGTTTTCTGTGACCAGATCTTACACCCACGCAGGGAGACAGTGCTGAATTTAGCCTGAGGGTGCAAACCCGGGGAGTTTGTTTCCCATGACCAGACCCTGCACCTTAGCAGAGAGGCTGCAGTGAATTTAAACCTGGATGTGTGGTCTTGGGGAGTTCGTTCCCCACTCCCAGACCCTGTGCCCACACAGGAAGGCAGCACTGAATTTGAACCTGGGTACATGGGCACAGGGAGTTTGTTTTCCACAGTGCACACCTGCATGACCAGAACCCACACCCACTCTAAGGGGCAGTGCCACCTGACTTTGATTCAGGGCAAGCGCACACAGCAGGCTGTTTACTGCAGGGCAGGAGTAGACCTCCTGCCAACCCAGTGCGACTGAGCAACTGGGTCTCCCAGGCAGATCGGGGACCCTGAATCTCCACCAGTGATTAGACTCCATTCTTCACTACGTGTACCTGAGATCCCCGATTCCCAGTACATTCACACCAAGAGCCAGTGACTCCAAATCTTGGCGCATGTGCACACAGGGACCTGGTAGCACCAAGAAACAGAGACTCTCATACCCTATTCTTGGCATGGACACAGGGAGGCTCTGACTCCTGACACGCAATAGGGGAGTTTGATTTTTGGTACATATTAGTGGGTTCTCTGTTTCAATGTGGCGCAGGCAGGGTCCCTGATTCTAGGTGCACGCACGAGGTCAAAACAACCCACAGCAACCACACATCTTGGTATCAGAGCTCTTCAGTGACACTTGGGGGGGGGGTGCCTAACTCCCACTGCACATGGTCCAGGTCTCTGCAACTCGACATCTGAACATTCTGGTGATAAGTCAGAATGGGGAGAAAACGAAGCAATCCCCAAAGGAAAGAAAAGGAAGAATAGCCAACTAATGAGATAAGTGAAATGGAAGCATGCAACATGACACAAAAAGAATTCAGAGTAATGGTCAACACTGTATGGATGAGAAAACAACAACCTATGCAAAAATCAGGAAGAAATGAAAAATTATATAGCTACAATCAAAAACCATGGAAAGCTTCAATAGTAGACTTGAAGAAGCAGAGAACCGAATCAGTGAGTTAGAAGATCAGGTAGAGAAACAAGCCCAATCTGGACAGCAACTAGAGAAAACAATTGAAAAGCAGGAGGAGAGCCTATGGGAGCTTTGGGACAATGCAAAACGAAGGAACCCTCGTGCACTGCTGGCAGACTGGTACAGCCCTGTAGAGAACAGTATGAAGTTTCCTCAAAAAACTAAAAATGGGAACTCCCATTTGACCCAGTAATACCACTTCTAAGAATATATCCCTAGAAGCTAGAAACATCATTCAGAAAGGATCTATGCATCCATATATTCATAGCAGCACAATTTACCATAGCTAAGATTTGGAAACAGCCTAAGTTCCTATTAGCAGATGAATGGATTAAAAAACTGTGGTATATCTACACAATGGAATATTATGCTGCACCAAAAAAGAAGAAATTCCTATCATTTGCAACAACATGGATGGAACTGGAGAGCATTATGCTAAGTGAAATAAGCCAGTCAGAGAAAGACAAGTATTACACAATCTCACTCATTTGTGGAATATAATGAACAACATAAACTGATGAACAAAAACAGTTCCAGAGACAGAGAAATATCAATCAGACCATCAAACCTCGGAGGGAAAGTAGGGGAGGGTTGGGGTAAGGGGGAGAGACCAACCAAAGGACTTGTATGCATGCATATGGGCCTAACCAATGGACACAGACACCAGGGGGTGAGGACATGAGTGGGGGAGATGGAGGGGTAATGGGGGAATAAGGCACATATGTAACACCTTAATAAAGAAAATAAAAAAAAAAACAATCTTGGACATCAACTAAAATATGAACAATATGTATTTTATAAAAATATAAATCTTTATCCTTTTAAGTCCTTTGTGCTATTGTTTCCATATATTTAACTTCTATGCAATTTATAAGCTCCATAGTATTTTGTTATATTTAAGCAATTAATTCAAAAATAATTAAGAAAAGATAAAAGAAAATTAATAAGAAACCCACAAAATTGTTTAAAGAATTATATTGGCAGAAACACTGCCAATTTAGACTGAGAGAAACAAAGACAGTACAAAATATAAAGAGGTCTTTGAATCTTCAAAATTCTAGGAACAGAAAGCAGCCTGAGAAAACAATGACGAGTGAACATAGGATACTTTCCATGGAAAAGGATGGATGACTCAGAGGCTTGGGCCAAGAGTTTGAAGCCATGAGCCATAGGCAGTTATTCCCAAGCAGAAATATGAATGATTCTAAGCAAGAAACTTCCAACATTCATCTGGTTGGATTTCAGATCTACTCCTCCCATTTCCTCCTTTTATGAAAGGGAGTGTCTACAATCGTTACCTGATGCCTGTACCACCACTGTACATGCTGTGTAGCAAGAGATAACTAATGAAGTCCTCTTGGCACTCTCTCCTCAGCATGTTCCTCTCTATCCACTGCTACCTAGGCTCTGGTGATAGGCCAGCTTTTTAACCTCTAGGCCAGTGGTTCTCAACCTTTCTAATGCCGAGACCCTTTAATACAGTTGCTCACGTTGTGGTGACCCCCAACCATAAAATTATTTTCATTGCTACTTCATAACTGTAATCTTGCTACCGTTATGAACTGTAATGTAAATATCTGATAGGTAGGATGTATTTTCATTGTTACAAATTGAACATAATTAAAGCATAGTGATTAATCACAAAAACAATATGCAATTATATATTGTGAAATATTTATTTCTAATTACAAATAAATGAAATTTTGTCTTGAATCGTGGTGTAGCATGGGCAACAGTCTTCCTATGACAACAGTAAACTACATTGCTACACCGAGGAGCGGTGTGTTGGTTCCTAAGACCATGGGAAATGTGTTTTCCCATAGTCTTAGGCGACCCCTGTGAAAGGGTTGTTCGACCGCCAGAGGGGTCGAGACCCACAGGTTGAGAACCGCTGCTCTAGGCCATACTATTCTTTTGAGCCTCTGACCCTGAAGTTCAATGGCCACTTGGGCGTCTGGTAAGAAAGGGCAAAGGGAAAGGAACCTTTGTTACGGAGGGCCGAGTTCTTTCTTAGGCCCTTTATGTTCAGATACTCATTTTTGCAGAAGAGGAAGTTGAAGCTCCAAGGAATTAAGAACTGCCCAATCTTACTCAGCTAACTGGCCTTAGGGGGGGACCCAGGCATATTCATATCGGGAGGCTCGACTCAGGAAGTATCCCCTTCCAGAATCACTCAGGCTGTTGCAAAATTCATTTCCTGTAGATGTGAGATTAGGGCCTCCTTCAAGTCCTGGGGGCTCCCCGCAGCGTCCTGCCCATGGGCCTCTGCACCGGCAGTCACGGCAAGGCCGTCTGCTTCTGCCAGGCCAGCAGGAGCCGTGTCTCTCTCTCACCTCACAAAAGGAGCTAATTGCTCTTTTAGGACTTTTACCTGATTAAGTTAGGCCCACCCAGAATTATGTCTTGCTTTTCCGCCCTATGTTAGTGTTTTACTTCAATGCCCCATCATTTCTCCCTGCCTAGAACTACTGCAATAATATTCTGATAGTGATCATGTCTATAATAATTTGTTTACTGTTCTGATTCCCTCATCCTATATAATAAAAAGGCTAATATGCAAATTGTGGCCTCAACTGGGTGTTTGACCAGGAGGTGGGGCCAGCCTGCCAACCCCCCATGGCCTCACCCCCGATTACCCTCCCCCATCGGGGCGGGCTAGCTGGACCCCATCCATGCACAAATTTGTGCACCGGGCCTCCAGTTAGACAATCAGTTTCTTAGAAGAAAATTACATATTTACAAATGAACAGGAGGGAGGGAAACTAAATAATAAGCAAGAGAAATAATGGCAGACAGGAGGGCTTGGGAGTAGACTGAGGAAGGCCTTAGATGCCATGCAATTTAGAAATATTTAATAGATGGTGGGGAGGCTGTGAAAAATTTTAGACAGAAAAGTGTAATAATCAAAACATTACTCAAGAAGTAGTCCGCACATAGACTGGAATGGGGCAAAGCTGTAGCTAAAAGAATAATTGAGGAAAACTATTGTAATAGTTCAGATGAGGGGAATGAAAGAAAACATTGATTGATTAATTAATATATCATTACACTTGCCACTGAGTCTGCATATAATTTTTTCCAGGATGCTTAAATTAACTTCTCTCCAATTTAATAATCTATACCCCTTGTTTAAAAAGTTGAGGAGTAAATAAAAATGTAACGAAGTGAAAAATATCACTTTAACCCACCAGTCAGTGGCAACCACTGGTAACAGTTTCACGATTCCCCTTCCAGTATTTTTCTTTGCCTTGTTCATATATTCTGGGGGCCATTCCGTAAATACAGAACCTTTATTCTGCTTTTCTGACGGCTATAATATGGCAGTGCTTTCCCTTTCAATGTCAAACTTTAGAGGTCCCATAATACTTAATCTTATAGATATGCCAGATTTTTACTTAACTTTCCTGAAAGTGAACATAATGGTTTTTGATGCTATAAAAATTAAATTGTGATAAACATTTTTGTGTATAAACCTTTGCTTTAATTTAAATTATTTTCTGAAACTAGGCTATAAGCATTTTAATGGCTTTGACTCTTCTTACCAACTGTTTTCTAGAAAGGAAGCATTGATTCCATTGCACCTTCAATGTGTAAGAATGCCTCCCAAATAACTGTAACATGCATGCTATGTACAATGTAACAGAAGAGGCAAACATTTGAAAAAACTGATCAGTTTGAACAGTTGTGTCAACACAGTGTACTTCCTTCCTTAAATCTGCTTTTACGTTTCCTAAATTGTGATTGTGGCAAGGAATGCCTTTCTCTAGACATTGGAATACCCACACTTATTAAGTGAATAAGGAGAGCAGTAACTGAGTAAGAAATATAGTTAATGAAACTGCCAGTTGGGATTACCATAAAATAAGTAGATAATAGTCAAAATCCATTATTTTCCCTTTTAGATAAGAGAAAAATGATCAGATTTCACTCTGAAATATTTTTTTTTTACATACAAAAAGAGAACTGGAGAACTTTTGATCTATTCAAGCCTAGAAGAAGTACAATAAAAATATTTGACTACGAAGGGGTAAGTACAGGTTGATTACATGTATTAGGTATAAACTATTACTCATCATTCCTTAGTTTCTGAAACACCTTGCAAAGTTTTCCAGTGACAGGAATACTATTTTGATCGGAGTAAAATTACTATCAAACCATCAATGTATTGAATTTTGTTAACTGGGAGGCCTTAAAGCCGGGCTGGCAGATGGGTGGCCTGTGGGTCAAATCCGGTGCAGCGGCTATTTTCATACAGCCTGCGAGCCAAGAAGGGCTTTCGCATTTTTAAACGATTGAAAAAAGCCAAAGAATAGTTCGTGATGTGTGAAAATCGCTGAAATTCAAATTTCACCGTCTGTAAATAAAGGCTGTCGGACCCACCCGCGCTCATGCGTTATGGATGCTTTTGTGCAGAGCCGAGCAGCTGCCGTGCAGACTGCGGCCCAGCAGACGGGTGCCGGCCGGACCTAACGCACTGTGTGCCTTCTGCTTTCCTCACCAACCTGATGCTTTAATCGGTGCTTCTGCTGCTCTTCAACGTTAATCCTCACCCTGTTATATTCTGCGCTTTTCAATACCTGCCATTTTTCATGAGCTTGGGGAACTTTCTAGGGGATCCATTTTGAAGCATCAGTTTATTATCTTCTTTAGATGTGTCTATGGCACGTTTTCACCCTGCGTGGTGATGTGAGTACTAACAGGAAGTCACTGAGATTGGGAATCCTGCAGTTCCAAAAACAATGTGCAATCTACGCATAGTGCATGCCATAGGGGTAAAAGCTAATGTAGCTCCTTATGTGTGAGTAGAAGCATTCCTATTTCAAGCAGTTTAAGTAGCCAACGGTACTCTCTATTAACCAGAAAAGGACTTGAACTCAGAGGGAAGGCAGGGGTGGGTGGGAACTTATATGTTTATATACATAACCTCTGGACACAGATAACAGTGTGAAGGGCGGTGGTGGGCTAGAAGGGGTCAATGGTTTACAGTAAAGTTAAAGAAAAAAAGGAAAAAAAGAAAAGGACATTAACTTGAACAGACTAGACACAAATCCTCTCTTCTTTTAAATGTCACTGTACTTGGTGTGGTAACTTAAACATAGCTTCCCTCGACTCTGAACTGCCATACACGCACACTCTGGTCCCTATGGAAACTCTCTAGAATGTGAAGACCAGTCCATTGCTGGTTATTGTTCTCATACAACCTGATCTGAAGCCTCCTGGACTGGGATATTTAGGGTCCTCTGTCCTGTGTGGCTGTAGAGGTACAATGATCCCCTGGGAAACAGTTTTGTTCTTCCTCTGACTGTTTCGGCAAGCCATGTGGTGGGGTACCAGCATGTTTAGCGTCCCCGCCTTAGAGCGTGTGCCGGAAACTCTAAGAAGAGTCTTTAACTTCCTTTCTAAAGGGGTTTTCAGCTCTGGGTTTCTGGAATCGGTTGTGTCCTGCTGGGACCAACTGTTGTTAGCAACGTCCTGTGTGGTTCCGCGGCGCGCTGACCTCTTTGGCACCGTTCCAGGGGTCACTGCCACCCTCTTGATCCCCGCGATCTAAGCTGCACTGTTCGGCGGAGTTACGTTCTGCGAACGTTAGAATCCTCCCTGCGACTGTGAGCCGACTAACACCCGAGGTAGCAGCAACAGCAGACACGAATGTTCCTGAAAGCACGCCTGCTGGGCCGTGCAGGCCTGACCCGGGGTCTGGAAAAGAGAGCGGTCTGCTCTGGCGAGGCTAGGCCCGCCTCCAGGGGCGGCGTGCGGCTGAGGGGCTCGCTTTGCCGGCTCCCCCGATGGAAGCTCATTAGAACGCGGCGGAGTCTGGGGTTGCGGGTGGAAGGAATGCCACGGAGACCCCACGGGCCCTGTAAGACCTCTGGCTGCAGAGGATCCCGAAACACGCTTCCTTCAGCACATGTAGCTGTGGGAGAGACACACTGTGGCTTGCTGCTTGTTGTCAATTTTTTTTAAAAATCTAAGTTTAGCCTAAGATTATAATGAACGCCGTTCATTCTCAAATTTGTGTCCAGAGGCTGCAGTTACAGATTTAAAAGAAAAGAAAAAGTTTAATAGACACCTGTCTCATGTCTCCAGTTTGTCATTAAAAGTTATTTGTTTTGGGAAATACCGTTAAGGCTTTGTGAGGGTTCCTACTTGGACTGAGAACCCCATTAGTGTAGCTTTAAAAGTGGAGTATTAGACGGTGATTTCCAAGCCCTTCTTTTAAAGCCTCACCGCTTGGCTATCCTAACAGACGATCCACGCTGCCAAAACCTGGGAGAGTTTGACGACGTTTTGAAAATAACACCATATTGAGAATGAAAACATAGGGGATGCCAACTCTCCCGCTATCTGGGCTCAGTATTTCTGGTTTTCTCCTTGCCTAAAACTCTGTGCGGAACAAATAGCAAAAGCACCCAGGGACAGCGTGAAAACAAAATTAGCCACGAATACAAAGACGACCTTGAACAAGTGCAAGGGCGTTCATTCCTGCATGAATGGTGGCTGTCCATTCTTCCCGCTGATCTCCTCCCACCCACAGCTGTAGGCCCGTAACACGAAGGGGGGTCCTCAGAACAGCTGCTCATTCCACCCCCCAGCCAGCTGTTCTCACGATCACCCTCCCCATGTGGGCTCCTGTGTCCGGGGAACCTCGAGGCTCACACGGCCATGGCAGTCTGCATCTCAGGGGACTGTGAGGGGCAGTAAGCCTCCTCTACTTCGCTTTTTTTGTTGTTGTTTCACACTCTGAGTCCTGCAGCTGCGTGTGAATGGGGATGAGGCGACAGATACAGGCAGTGTGACGGTGGGGAAGGACATGCAGTGAGAACAGAACCACCATTGTCTATTCACTTTCATCTACTAACTGGGGATGAGAAGCTGTCTTACCACCCGGGAAACTAGAGGAGGAAGCGAGGCTGTGAAAGGTAAGAGGCCTCGATGGGTCGGTGGCTCAGGGAAGGAACACAGTCTGAGATCAGACCAAGGACAGGACACGCTCTGATGTGGTGACTGTGCCCAGACCCGGACGCCCTTGGGGAGGTTTTCTCAGGAACTCGGACCGTCCTCCGGCCGCAGGCCCGGGCTGAGCTGCTGTAATGTCACAGATCGGCCACTTGTTATCGACTCTGAGTTCCCGAAGGCCGGGCTGCAGACTCTGCCCTCCCCTTTCCCTGACACACATGCAGCTCCCGACTGCATGCAGCTATCTTTTTAAAATATATTTTACTGATTTTTTACAGAGAGGAAGGGAGAGGGATAAAAAGTTAGAAATATCAATGAGAGAGAGACATCGATCAGCCACCTCCTGCACGCCCCCTACTGGGGATATGCTCGCAACCAGGATACATGCCCTTGACCAGAAAGGAACCTAGGACCTTTCAGTCCCCAGGCCGACGCTCTATCCACTGAGCCAAACCAGTTTCGGCAGCATGCAGCTATCTTCTCCCTCCTGTGTGTATATAACCAGTCAACTGGCAGGGGGGTGGGGGGTTGGAGGTGGGGAACAGAGATTTTTGTGGGTGACCTGCTGCTCTCCCATACTGCCAGCGATATTGGAATGAATGCTCATATCTGACTCAACCCCGTCTCTGTTAACTGGCTCAGCAGTGACAGGCAGCCGGTCCCCATGGCTGTCCATTTACACGTGGACCACAGCCCAGGCCGCAGCTTCTCAGAGGCCTCCTTCCTGCCTGATTCACCGCTGCGAATGCAATCACCATGGCAACCTCTCAGAGCTCTAAAAGGCGACAACAAATACTAACCCAGGTTGAGGGGTGGCTGGAATCCTAAGTGGTCATTTTATAATTTGCTCTCTATACCTGTGTGTTCTCATTTTTGCAATGAATAAGAAACAAACTAAAAAGCAACTTAATTTTGAAACAAATAAACAAAACACCCTTTAACTATGTTACAAGAGGCAAACAACCAAACGACTTAAGAACTCTCTAACACGGCAATGTCTCAAGAGGAAAATTTGAAAATAAGGGCATGCCACTCACTCTAAAATTATGAGCACAGATATTTTTCAAATGAGAGAATATTGCAAGAACTTTTTACTAAGAAGGATTTTTGTAGTTTTAAAGTCCTGTCAAGTTAACTAGAATTAGGTCAACAATATACTTAAACTAGAATTGCACTGTATCTACATTTGCAGATTTTATAGCAATAGTGTGGCAATTCATGAAACAGCAAGGAAGAAGTCAGAAATCCAGCTACTGGGTTTTGGGGGGAGAGCAGGCGGGAGCCCGAGGGGACAGCGTGTTCTGAGGCCGGTCTCTGGAAGCCGCGCCCAGAGGGAAACTTGTTCTCTAATTTAATGACTTTCCTTTAATCACAAGCAGACAGCAGTTCCCTTATTACCCGAGTTTTAGCAACACGCTATTCCTGTGGGTCCTTCCTAGGACTTCTTTTACTCATTTCAGACCACATCTTTGTGTTTAATTCACCCTGGAATCATCCCTCCGGGGCGCCATCCCGCTAATGGTTCCCATCGAACATGACAGGAAAGGGGAATGCCACCGCGTGGAAAGCAGACATCCTTTGGGGCGTCTCTCCTCGGTGCTCCCTGGGCATCTTCTGTTGTCCTGCATGCCTCGTCCCAAAACGGGAGCTGTCCCTTGGAAGGCCGGGATTACCTTTGAACTCACAGTGTCTGGCACATGCTTGGGACACGGTAACAATCTGAATCAACGACCCGGCCGGCGTGGCTCAGGGGTTTAGCATCGATCTATGAGGTCACGGTCGACCAGGAGGTCACGGTTCGACTCCCGGACAAGGCACATGCCCAGGTTACAGACTCTATCCCCAGTAGGGAATGTGCAGGAGGCAGCCAATCAATGAAACTCTCATCATTGATGTTTCTCTCTCTCGCTCCCTCTCTCTCTCAAATCAACAAAAAGAACAAACACATGAATAATAATTCCCATGCATAATGCTTCCAGTTTATCAAACACTGTTTAGTGCTTTGCACATATTTATGATTCAGTCCTCACCATGCCATGAAATAGTTGCTGTTATTATCGCCGTGGCACACGGGAGAAAGCTGACTCGGGGGAAGAAAAGCCAGGTCGCACCCAGCCAGGTTCCCAACCCACATCCAGATTCAGTCTCGTGGCCACTGCACCACTCCACCGACCATGCTCCTGGGACAGCGGTTCTCAACCTGTGGGTCGCGACCCCCTTGGGAGGTCGATCGACCCTTTCACAGGGGTTGCCTAAGACCCTCAGAAAATGCAGATATTTACATCATGATGCATCACAGTAGCAACATTTCATGGCTGGGGGTCACCCCCACATGAGGAGCTGTATGCAAGGGTCGCGGCCTTAGGAAGGTTGAGAACCGCTGTCCTGGGAGAAGCACGTCCTCTCGCCGGGACGGACGCTCGGAGCACCGTGGCCCCATCTCTGTGTTTCTGGGTTCCGTGGGTCCTTGGGAGACCCACCCCCCCAAAAGGGAGGAAGAGCTGGACGCAGGCGCACAAGGGCAGCACCGGGGAACCGCAGCCTTAGCGCTGGCTGTGCTTGCGGCCGCCTCTCACGTACCTGCGGGGAGCGGTGCGAGCGCCAGCTGTACTGGTGACGGTGCAGGCTGGCCAGCAGGACGTTCTCATCCGTGTCCACCTGGCCAAAGCGCAGGGTCTCCTGGGTGTCGTTGCAGATCACAAAGTGGCTGAAGACCAGCTCCTCCTCCTCGGGGCGCTGGTTCTGCAAGGAGAGGAGGGAGATGAGAGCCAGCACGCCTCCCATTAACGAACGGCAAGCTGTTTGGCAGCTGTCTGCCCGGTGGCGACGGCTACGGCGCGGGAGCGCTCCGGGACCTGCCGTCGTTAGCTCGTGTATACAAAGTATTCCGCGCTTCCCGGACAAGCACCAAAAATACCTTAAAGAGATCGTGCGTGCTCCAAAAATATGTTTTGACTTACACTCCTGCAAAATAAATCATCGGCGCGGAGAAGTAAAAGAACAATGAGATCCCTCAAACTTTGGAGGTTTTAAAATGAATTAACATCTTACAGAGGAACGCCGCGCTGGGCAGTGCACGTGTTCCGGGCCGAGCGCTGGCGGCTAGAATTACCATGTTCCTGGCCTTCTCAACTCGGCAATCAGGACCAATTACAAAGCCACAGTTTGTACCCTCCAGAAAGAAAGGCTCTTTTAGGTAATATGTCCCCAGATCCCTTAAGGGGGAGTGTGTGTGTGTGTGTGTGTGTGTGTGTGTGTGTGTGTGTAAATGTGCTCGGGGAAACATGCAAAGAAAACCACAACTCTCCCTCTATTGTTCAGAGGCCGCACACACGAAGCAGACCCGCTCCCGAGTCGGGGTAAGCCAAGTTGCAGTTTTCAGGAGGAGGAGGTTAGCGAAAAACCAGGTGTCGGTGAGTGTTGCAGCTGATAGGTCTTCCATCAGCGAACGTCTTCCACGAACCTGGGAAGGCTCAGCAAATCAGTAATGGGCGGCTGTGTCTATTCCTCCTTTGCGACTTAGTGGTGTCTCGCCTGGTTGCTGTGACATTAAAACACGGGCAAAGTGATGGAGACCTCCCGTTCTGACTCTGGTTAGGCGACGGCTTAATGAACATAAGTATACTTTGGTTGAACAAAGAGAAAAGCTAAGTAAATGATGTACAGTGGTACCTCGAGATACGAGTGCCCTAACATACGAGATTTTTGAGATACGAGCCGTTGAGCGAGGGATTTTTGCTTTGAAATATGAGCAACATTTGAGATAGGAGTCATCGCGCGGATCGGTTGGCTGCACACGACCCACCAGTTTACCGCAACTCCAGCATCTCATAGTTTCCCACGCCTCAAGGTTACGGAACAAATTAAACTCATATCTCGAGGTAGCACTGTACTTTAGAATGCAAGGAAAGAAGTGTAAACCAGCCCATCAATGTGCAGACACTGGGAGGTCACATGCTTCTCGCTGGCCTGTTTCCCAGCGGTGGATGTAAATGACATTTTACTGAGGAGAGGAGAGTCAGAGGGGATGCACCCCTCACGAGCACAGGGAGCTATGAGGCAGTGAGGCCTGAAGCCCAGTGGATGGGTGAACGCACCTGACCTAGAACTCACCCAGAGCAGTCGTCCTGGGAGGAGGCATCATTCCTGTTACCCGCCAGCCCCCAGATGGGGCGGCGCTCTGCGGCTGCAGCTGGGGAAGAGGCTGAGGGAGCTCCTGCCAGCATCCCTGGGGCCTTCCACGCCTCGCTCTGCCACCCAGCCATTCCCGCCAGCCCTCTGTGCTCACGGAGCGCCTTCCTGCTGGACAGCCGCACCAACCGCGCCGAGAGGAGGAGCTGAAACTCTGGCTCAGTAGCCAAGGAACGGTAATGTCATCTGCTGTCTCCCACAATGGTCTCGGCTGTGGCTTTTAATCCCGAGCCGTGACTTCACGACTGGCCAGCCAGCAGGGTCCAGACGTCTGGTCCTGCCACATCCAGCCTCCTCTCCGCCCCTGGCAGGTCCTCCCACTCTCCTGACCACCTTCCACTCACCGACACGGCCTCTCCGGCCTCCGTGCCTGTGCCTGCGGCCACCCTTCCTCCCATCTCCGCAGGCTTCCTTCACTCAGCCTTCAGGCTCCTGGGTCCAGGCTCCGTCCTCGGAGCAGCCTCCGAGATCTCCCCGCATCAGGGCCCCGTTTTAGACTCGCATCTTTATCTTTTACTCTTTCTCCTTCGCAGAATTACCCTGGCACTAAGGAACTGTTTGTATGACCATAGGTTCCATGTCGTCTCCATCACCACACTCCATGCTTCCTAAGGGCAGGGATCAGCCTGTGCTATTTGTAACTTTCCCTCCAGTTCTCAGCATAATGCCTGACACGTAAAATACTCAATAAATACTTATGAAACCAATAGAGAAGTTTACTTTTTAAAATTATGACTGTAAGCAATGCTCACAGTAGAAAAGCTAGAAAATCTAGAAAGCATGGTTTGTTTTAGTCTCTAGCTGCGATGAACATTTCGATGACTTTTCTTCCAGCGGATTTTCTCTTCTGGGTGTCCCGCCTGTTCCTGTTCGAGTCCATCCTATCCTGTCCTACCTCCTTGCACCTTTCAGAAGGTTTGCAATCAGACGGGAGTCACAGGAATAATTAGTCCGAAGGGTTTTTCCGTTTAGCATTATGTAAGCGACACAAGCTGCTCTCCTCACAAAGTCTCCCTCTCCTTTAGGCCCAAGTGCACACACATGAAGACAGGATTCGCTGCCAAAGTCCCACCCAGATGGACATCCCGAGGCTGACATTCAGGTTTCATAACGAACTAGGATCTCTGCGACGGTGACACAGAGGTTAAGTGACCAGATGGGGCTTGAGTAGAAAAAAAGAAAACTCGTCTTACTTTCCTCCTCTCTGAAAACTGACCTTTCATACGTGATGAGGGTTTTAGGAAAAAATGTAAATGAAAGAACACCAGGGGGTTGTTTACATTTTTCTGGGGAATGCTCACGGTCCTCAGGGAGCCGTTTCCCTACTGCTCCCTCATCCCGGGGCTCATTATAACGGCAACGCGCGCAGGCATTTCTTGGACTGTCTTAACTTCTGGTATAAAAAGATCACACACACTTCATAGGACTTCCTGCGGCGAAACCTCAGAATGCGCACTCAGATGTGCAATTAAAAGGGGGCTCATTTACATGCAAGGTCTGTGTTGGAGTGCTGTGTCCACATTTGTGATTAAACAGATATTTTGGTGTAAGATAAGACACACGAGTATAAGCGCTATTGTGTTCAAATGTGGGGAAGTGACATAAAAATAAAAAGCAAACCTTCAAATGTCATTTTGGACCTTAAGTTGGTTCCACAGGACATTAATCATTTACCAAGAAAAAGAAAAAGAAAAAAAGTAAAAAAAAAAACACAGAAAACTACCACCAGAGAAATCAGACACTAATGAAAGCTTCTGTTGATCTTGAACTTGTGACCTAAAGGTGAAAGGCCGAATTATGTCATGCTTCATCTGTCTGGTCCATCTACACTGGATACAAATGACTTGTCTCGGAGATGAATCTGATAAAAAGTGTGTGGAGAACTCAACATGTCCTGCTGATTAGATTCATATTTCTCACGGGTAACAAGTATACTGTATAGATCACTACACAAACAATAAAATCCAAGCTGGGAGACTAAGTTTCCCCTCTACAGGGGACAAACCACATGCCGAATATTTTAGAAACAATGAACTTAATAACTCTCTATAAGCCCGTTTCAATGTCAAATATCCTCCAATTTTGAAGTTGTGCATTTCTGTATTTACTTTAGAATACACAGGATTCGATGCCCACCACATTAAAACTTGGTGGCAAGTACCCTTGACACGGGAGGAAACAAGAAAATTACAGCAACAATTACAGAAGTATATCCGCTTGTGGCTCATGTTAACATTGCCAAATCCCTGTGTAAATCAGAACCAACTATTCATAGAATGTACCTGTCAGCAATATGCTACGTGACATATGGCTCTACTTAATCAAATATACAATTCCATTAAAACAAAAAAAACCCTCCAGAATATTCCTTCAAGGCACTGGGCTAGCCAGTCACTCACACTCTGATGTGGTTTAAAACATTTAAATATTTATGCGCTGTGTTATTTATATGTATAGCTGTGTCTAAGAGGATATTTTTTACCCTGGGAGGGAACGGGGATTTCTGGAGGCCATTTTGCAGTAGTTGCTGCTACACACGAGTCCCCTCGTAATGGCCCTCGATACCAAGACAAAAATATCCTCCGGTTAAGTCCTCTATCAATGACTCTTTTATGTTTTCCCGGTTTGTTTTTTATTAAATGTATTGTTCAAAATATGACAGAAAACAGAAATTGGAGCCATGCAAGTTTTTTTCGCATCGCTATTCGAACCAGCTGCAAAGATTTAGATCACACTAGCTCTTATTTTACGCATGTCCTTTGCAACAAGAAAACCATGGAATGCCCTTAAAAAGGAATTTTAAAATATAAAACAGATGTGTTATCTTCTCTCCCTTTGCTATTGTAGTGCCATGTTAGGTAATTAATTCCTCAGTCTTGTGTAGGTCTTTGTGCACACACAGAAAAGTTTATTCCCATCAAGCCCCTCCCCCCTGCTCTGTGCCTGTTCCCACGTGAGGTCAGTGCGGGATGAAGGGCCGTTTCTCTCGGGGAGCCATCTCCACACAAACGCACGAGACATACTTAAAGGTGGGAGGTGCCTCAGCTTACACAGCAACGCGAACTTTATGGAAATGCAATATTATGCTGACCATCAGAAAGAGAAGAAGTGATCTGTTCTTAAATCACGGCATAGTATCATCCAAACATTCAAATTAAAATCCATTATAAAGTGTTTTTTTTTTCCTTATACAGTGGAACTTCGAAATACGAGTTTAATTCGTCCCGTAACCTTGAGGCGTGGGAAACTATGAGACGCTCAACTCTCGGTAAACTGGTGGGTCGTGTGCAGCCGGCTGATCCGCGTGATTACTCGTATCTCAACTGTTGCTCGTATTTCAAAGCAAAATAGCTCGTATCTCAAAAATCTCGTATGTTAGGGCACTCGTATATCGAGGTACCACTGTATTTTATTGATTTTTTTACAGAGAGGAAGGAAGAGGGATAGAGAGTTAGAAACATTGAAGAGAGAGAAACATCAATCAGCTGCCTCTTGCACGTCCCCTACTGGGGATGTGCCCGCAACCAAGGTACATGCCCTTGACCGGAATCGAACCTGGGACCTTTCAGTCCACAGACCGACGCTCTATCCACTGAACCAAACCGGTTTCGGCATGACGTGCTTTTTAATGATTCAAAATGGCAGAGTGCCGTAGGAGAGAGAGTAAGCCCACGTTATGCTCACGTTTCCCCTGTGAAAACATGGCATGTTTATTCTCAGAGAGATGCGCCCACAGTCCTTCAGCCTGCAGTAGGTGCTCAGACCATTTGATACACAGCTAAGCTGAAGCTTTGGCAAACTAGAGCCATAAAACGTGAAAAAAAATTTTCTGGAAATATGTTCCTTTCCATACAGATGTGGTACATTAGTCACAAAAACGTGGCATGATCTCCTGTGTATACGTAGAGAACCCCTATCCTCTGAAACTCTTATGCATCCCTTAGCCAAAGCCGAGAAGGCCCTAAATACGATGGTGCCCACCAAACTCTCCCTTCTCTCACACTCGGGTTTATACTGATCATTAGAAGTGATGGCAGAGCGCCTGGTAAAAACTCCCATGGGGACCAGCTGGACATGGTCTGGGACGCACATACCTGCTGCCACGCTTGCACCGCTGTGTTTAGGGAGTGGACCGCGTGCTGCCCGAAGTTCACAAACATGGAATCCACGACGACCGAGCAGTCGAGCCGCCGTTCGGCCGCGTCGCTGGAGACGGCCATCTGCCCCGAGATGCTGAAGGGCTTCACCAGGCTCTGCATCGTCACGTTCCTGCACTCCAGCAGCCTGCAGTCCGCGCGGGCCGAGAACTGGACCTCCTGGCAGACCGCGCCGCTGCTCCACTGCCGCAGGTACAGGTGCGGCTCCCTGAGGGCGACGATCATGTACTCCAGCTCAGGGGGCACATTTTTATCCGAAACGAACGGCTGCAGGTAGGGCGGCGGAGCTGTTGGAAGACAGGCCAGAAAGAGAGCCGCTGAGATAAGCCTGTGCTTCAGAGAAATAAAGAGATGATGTTTAGCCAAAACCTGGTTGGCTCAGTGGATAAAGCGTGGGCCTGCGGACTGAAAGGTCTCAGGTTTGATTCCCGTTAAGAGCATGTACCTTGGTTGCGGGCACATCCCCAGTAGGGGGCGTGCGGGAGGCAGCTGATCGATGTCTCTCTCTCATCGATGTTTCTAACTCTCTATCCCTCTCCCTTCCTCTCTGTAAAAAAAAAAAAATCAATAAAATATGTTTAAAAAAAAGAGAGATATTTAAATTACTCGGTTTTTGGTTATGGAATTCCATATTGGATGTTTAATGAATTTAAACACCCTCCTGAAGATAATGCAATATTTGAAATGCCATTTGATGTTTGCAAGCAAAACTGGTTTGTTCAACCAGCAGGCCTCTTACATACATGTTGTCTCCAAAGGTTACAGTCAGTTTCGCAGACCAACTTTGATCACAGAGACAAGAAATAAAATGAAGAGGAGGTAAATATCCGAGGAGAGCTTCTTGGAAGTGTCTGTATCTACTCATCAAATCTCAAAAGCAAAGTCATGACTCAGAGTTAAAAAAAATCAGGTTGAACTCCATTTTTGCTGAAAAGGCAAGATGTTTAACAGCAGCTGTGTTTAGTTTTAATCTGATCTTTCCCCTTTTTTTCCATTACATGGAGGTTGAAAGCCTAATACCTGAATCAAAATGTATTGACTAGAAAAGGTTTGGTAAAGGCTTTGAGGAATAATTATTCATGTAATATTATCAAATCTCTATAAGGCCACTCTGGGGCTGTGGGGAAATTTAATCTCCGACTGTACAAGCTTGTTCAAGTGCTACTCTTTCAAATCATTGGAGAGGTTGCCAATCTTTTGTAGAAGGTAGTCAGGCTTTTAAAATAAGGTGATATCAAGCATTTTTGGAATCTGCCATTAATGTAATGGGTCAGGATAGAGAACAAAAACAGATGTGTTTCTTTCAAATAGGTCTAATTGAAATATTAGCAAAACCTGCAATTTTAGTAAATTCCTACTGGAAACATGCAAAATCATGTCAGTTCATTACAATCAGTAACCTATATAACAGTTCCAAAAGACAGCTCAAAAGTAAGAGGCACACCTGTTAAATGAACTCAACTTCAGAATAACGTTGCCAGTGCTCACTGTTAGGGGAAGTGGTGCCACTTCTAAGACCTTCCACCAGCGTGTGGGTGGTGGTCGGCAGAGAGGAGCTTTGGGTGGGGAAGTGATTAGCCATCACAGAACTTAGAAACATCACTAACACTCTAGTGCAGTGGTCGGCAAACAGGACAATGGAAATTTCTTTGGAGAGCCAAGTTTTTTAAACTTAAATTTCTTCTAACACCACTTCTTCAAAATAGACTCGTCCAGGGCGTGGTATTTTGTGGAAGAGCCACACGCAAGGGGCCAAAGAGCCACATGTGGCTCGCGAGCCGCAGTTTGCCGACCTCAGCTCTAGGGCACAGAATGGAAACCCTCCAAAGCTTTTTACTTCTTCCACAGAAATTATCTGGGTGAAAACAGATGAATTGTATCTTGAGAACCCACAAGACAAAACGAGTATTAAGTGGATGTTATTCTGAGGTTATGATGAAGAGTACCTGTGCCTAGTTGATCCAAGTGATGACAAAGATGGAACTCCAGGTGAGCAAACTGGAGGGCGATGCAGAGAGATGGGACGAACCACGGCGTGAAGCAGGAGTCCACCCGCGTGCAGGCCGCCAGGGCTGTTGGTGTTACAAGCTGGTCGCAGGTGCTCTGAGAACCAGATTCACTGGCAGAGCTACGGGAAAGAAGAGAAAAAAGAAGTTCAATAGCCTAAATCTCCCAGGATCATCTAAGTGAGATGTCTTTCCACAGGGTTTTGAAAGCTAGCACCCGTAATCCTAGAGTCCATGTTAGCGAATCTTTTGTATTTACTCACATCAATTAGTTGTTTTTAAACACTCAGGTCATGTGATTAGTCCCTATTAGCTGCTAGCAGAAAAATTTCCAAGCCATTCTTCAAACTCCAGGCCATGTTGACCTCCCTGCAACCCATTTTTTTCCCCATCCACATCTCATGTAACGTCTGAACAATTTGCTCTCACCTTAGTTTAAGATCAACACGACTCAGAGCATGACTCCACTATTCAAAACCCAATACTTTCGGTGTGACATAAATGTTTCACTCCTGCAGACTGTCCACATCCATTTCCCCAGGTGAGTACTCTTCACTGAACACACACTGAGTACTGTATGAAGTGCACACGAGTCCCGACCACGACCAGAAGAACGCAGGTCACATGTACCATTACCCTGCTGGGCCCTCTCTTCACCTGCCCATCCTCTTCCCGCCATTTCATACAAGACTAGCAGGAGTAGTGAGGGCGTCGGCAGGAGGGAAGATGTTTGCAGTGGTGGCTGCTGGCGTGCAGGGGGACACACTGCTAGCTGCCCAGGGCCCGCAGAAGCCCGAGAGCAGGGGAGTGTGAGGGGCAAGGTGCGGCCTGGCCACTGAAGTGACGCTGCCCACGTGCCCCTCCCTGTCTTCCAGGCCCTTCTTCCCAAACCTACGATTTGCTCTGCAGTTATGGTAGCTTGGCTCCCAAATACGTGAGGAGCCTCGCGAAATAACTGATTTACAGTATCCCAGAGAGAACGCTGACAGGAAAAACAGAAGAAATAAATCCTTGGTTTTCCAAGAACTCAGAGTCTAACTGGTGATATACAGTATGTGGACATTTAGAAACAGTATAAGACAGAGCCACCACCCACGGATAGGAAAGTCAGAAGAACTGCCAGTGGAAACAAGGATCTCGGCATGGTGTGGGGTGAATCATATGGATATTTGGAGTGTGAACCTTCAGCTGAGTTGAGAGAGGCTGTGGCAAAGCTGGTGAGGAGAAGCTGGTGAGGAGGAGGAAAGCTGGTGAGGAGAAGCTGGTGAGGAGGAGGAAGGCTGGTGAGGAGGAGGAGAAGCCGGTGAGGAGGAGGAAGGCTGGTGAGGAGGAGAAGCTGGTGAGGAGGAGGAAAGCTGGTGAGGAGGAGAAGCTGGTGAGGAGGAAGCCGGTGAGGAGGAAAGCTGGTGAGGAGGAGGAGAAGCTGGTGAGGAGGAGGAGGAGAAGCTGGTGAGGAGGAGAAGCTGGGAGCTTGGCTGGCAGACGCAGGGCTGTGGCATGTGTGAGGAATCTGCTGGGTCAAGGCACCTGAGCTTTGTGAGGGACCTCTGCCACGGCTGGAAGAGCACCAGCCCCCACTGGAGTCACTGCGAGCGGAGGGACCACAGAGCGTCCACACCTGGTGGAACTGGGCCTCCACTCAGATCATCTAGTTGTGGGTCCGGAAGCCATGGGGTTCCGTGTGTGTGGATCTCAGTGACTGCCCAGAAACCGGTCGCCAGAGAGCTATGCACCATCTCCCATCAGCTAATCCTCTACTTCAGCTAATAAGGTGCTTCCTACCTTCAGCGGCTGGTGAACTGAGGGAGCGGCGGACACCAGACCCTCTGCCACTTGTCTGCTAGCTTTCCGCGAGAGGCTCCGCCCGGGCGTTTCTCCGCAGAACCTCCTCGGCGTGTGCAGTGCCCCCTCTGCCCGCTGCCCAGCCCGCGAGCTCTCCCTGGCTGGAGGCCGCCTTGCGTTTCTGCCTCTTGATTGCAACGCGTGGCTAACAACCTTCACCGGAAAGGTCTGCCATCCCAGCTGCCCAATCAAGTCATCGGGTGCAGCTGCTTTCATCAGGGCAACTGCCCGCTTCCTCCCGCCCAGGCGGAGGCCACAGGGACAGGGAATGACTGCATCCTGCGCCTGCAGGAGTTGGCCATGACGTTATGTTCCCCCAGTTCCCTAAAGCGGAACTTTCTCCCATCTCGTTGCCCAGCGTCTCCTGGGAGCAGAAAGTCTAGCACAGTGGTTCTCAACCTGTGGGTCTCGACCCCTTTGGGGGTCTAACGACCCTTTCACAGGGGTCGCCTAAGACCAGCGGAAAACACCTATTTCCCATGGTCTTAGGAACCAACACACCGCTCCTCGGTGTAGCAAAATGTAGCCATGTAGTTTACTGTTGTCATAGGAAGACTGTTGCCCATGCTATACCACGATTCAAAACAAAATTTCATTTATTTGTAATTGGAAATAAATATTTCACAATCTATAATTACATATTGTTTTTTGTGATTAATCATTATGCTTTATGTTCAATTTGTAACAATGAAAATACATCCTGCATATCAGATATTTACATTGCAGTTCATAACAGTAGCAAAATGACAGTTATGAAGTAGCAACGGAAAAATTTTATGGTTGGGGGTCACCACCACATGAGGAGCTGTCTTAAAGGGTCTCGGCCTTAGGAAGGTTGAGAACCACTGGTCTAGCACCTCCTAACAAAACCCTCCCCTTTTCTGGCTGGCCAACAGGGGACCGCGCTGGTTATTCAGTTTAATAGGAATCGTTGGTGTTTACCAATAGTTCCCAAGAGGGATCTCACACTCACACTGACATTCCCCACCGTGAGGTCTGCAAGGTTGGCGACCGCTGACCTAAAACCCTCCTCCTGCTGCAGGGACACTGCAGTCTCAAATGCTGCCTCTCAGACACTGCTCTGCCCGGGCTGGGAAAGTGCTGTTCACTTTAAAAATGTTTCAACTCTAACTCAAAATAAGAAATACGCTTTTACTGTAGGCTGGTACACATTAAAACAAAGGAGGAGGTAGGAGGTTTACTGAAAATATAACACTCATATTTTAAAAATTGTGGGAAAATATACATAACATAAAATTACTATTTTAGCCATTTAGGACTCTACAGCTCTGTGGCATTCAGAACAGTCACATTGCTGTGCAACTGTCACCACCATCCATCCCCAGAATTCCCAAAATGCAACTCTATACCCATCCTATCTAATAAGAGAAATATGCAAATTAATCATCACTCTGCTATACCCACTGCTTGCCTACCTGCCTTCAAGCCATGCCCACAAGCCACACCCACCAGCATGACCACAGAACTTGTAAACCATGGCTGGACATACATCAGGTCTGCATGGCTAATACTGTGCTCCATAAGTGCCTGGAATTTGTGCGAGTTCGCTTATCACACACTCTGGGAGTTAGCCATGGAGGCGAGGATAAGAGGGGAGACAAAGTTGGAGGTTGTTCTGGTCCCTCAGGAGACATCTCATTAACACCAAACCCAGGGAACCTTCCAGGGAGGCTCACAGCCCGAGAGCGGGTGCCACTCCATTCCCTTGTTTCCCTCCTGGGGACGAGGCACTGGGTAAGAAGCTGTAAATTCCAAATAGAGTGCGTGCTCGCTGCCTGTGTTCTGTTTACCCACCAGATCCATCTTCTCCTCTTCCCCATCCTTTCCTTTGCCCCTGGACTATGTCAACAAGATGCTTTGCCCAGCGGATGTAGCTCAGTGGCCGAGTGGTGACCTCTAAACCAGGAGGTGATGGTTAGATTCCCGGTCAGGGCACATGCCTGGGTTTTGGGCTCGATCCCCAGTTGGGGAACTGTAGGAGGCAGCTGATCATTGATTCTCTCTCATCGTTGATGTTTCTATCTCTCTCTCCTTCTCCCTTCCTCTCTGAAATCAACAAAAATATATTAAAACAAAACAAAACAAAAACAAGCTGCTTTGTCCTTTGGTTGGGCCAGAGGGAGGTGCCCCAAGAGAGGAAGGTGAGGGTCGTATTCCCGACTCTTCCGTGGTAGTATCTCCATACGCTGCTGTGTCCTCTTACCACACTGGCTCGGAGTTAGTTTTGGTACTAATGCTCCGTCACCTGGATCCTTTGGTCGGTAAACTGTGGCTCTCGAGCCACACGGTGGCTTGCGAGCTGTGGTCTGGTGCTCTGTTGACTAAGGAGTTTGCCGACCACTGCTTTAGGCCTAAGAGTGGATGGTTCCCCAGGGTTCCCCAGCTCCATCCCTTAAATCTACCCACGTGTACTTCTTTTCATGAAACTCTCCTCAACCACCCAATCAGAGTGTGCCTTCTGTTTCTTGTCGGGGCCTAACTGATAGAGGGGGTTTATTGAGGCTTCAGCAATGGGTGTGGAAAACACATAGATGGTGAGATCAAAAACAAATGGCTGAAATCGATATCTGATCAGGGCTTAAAGGTCATATCTCTTGCTTCAAGTCCAGTGAACAAGCAAAGAGAAGTCTCTTCAAGGCAAAGACTATTGTGGAACCTAAGCTTGAAGTGAACTCTACTTTGAATGCTAACTTAAAAAAAAACCCACCATAATCATTACGCATCATTCATTTTCATACGATCAAGCAAACCATTAGTTAAAATAGTGGAATGTAATTATTGCATATACAGTGATTGAATTAAAGACCATACATCTGCATGGGATACACAGACCAGGTATAAGAGAGTGAATCTTTTGTCTCTAGTTCTTTGCTGAAGACTAGCTCCTCTTGCGACTAGTGAGCTCCTATTCATTCCTTAAAGCCTCAGCTTAGAAATCAGGTTCTCAAGACCCAAGAGAACCTGAAGAGAATCAGGCTTTGGAGCCAGGCCTCTAATGTGAAATTCTCTATTCAGCAGTGTTTCTACTGCACAGGTACAGTGACGCTGTACCACTGAGCTGCCTACTCTATTGCAGCTTTATGATAACTGTGGACCTGGGAGTTATTTTTTACAAACATTTTTTTCTTCAGTAATGTACAGTCTGATGAATATCCTTCTCAAACCAAAGAAAATATTACTTAGAAGACCATCTCTTATTATAAAAGTGTCAAGTTTTTGTCCAGTTCTAGATTTCTAGTGACAAAATATACTGGAGCTAACTAACTGTAACAGTTTCTTTCATAATCAAATGTTGACGTTCATCAAAGCATTGATATTTTCTTGTTAGAAGTCCGGTGAATTTATTGTCCATTCTGAAAAATTTCTTTCTGGTGTTTTATTATGTGGGCTTTTAAACCAACGTTTGAAATTTAAATTTCACTAATATCAGTTTCTACCTAAAAAAATAGTTAATTTCAAACAATTTAAAGCAAAATCAATTGTGAAATATTAGGTAAGGTGAAAAATCCCAGGTGAGGGCAAAAGATCTGTGCTTACAGTGTCAGAAGCTTGGTGAAAAATTGCCTGAATTTGATTGTCTGCATAAATTTCCAATCCCCAAAGGTCCCACATTTCTGTAGTGCTAAGCTTACCACAAAAGTAATTTTTATGGATGTTTCAGATTCAGAGGAATTAACCTTGTTTAAAATGCTTCTTTCAATAATGAAGACGCATTCTTTCATAATTAAAATCAAGAAATGATTTCTAACCTGACAGTAAATTTTATTACACATAGTTCTATTTTCTGAGGTTTCCTCATTCTAACTAGGTAACCTATACTTAGATTAGGCAATCTTTCCATCCATCTGCTAATTCTCACAGGATGGGTGTTCTTTTCATTGCTGCATTACATAGAGGTAAAATCAAGACCTCACTCCTCTGATACATTTTCACTAATCGTATATTACTGGGTCCATGAGAAAGGTAATTATTTTTGAAGAGCCCAAATGACCTAGAAGTAGAATATATAAAGTATGAAACATATTATTATTAAGCATCCAAAGTCATCAATTAAGAAGACTGGGAGGCAACAGACTAAAATGTTAACAGGTTAGTTCACTGTGATATAATTATGCATGGAATAGTTTCATACTTTCCAAATGTTCTTCAATGAACATACCTTGTTATTAATAAAAGAGAGAGAAAGCATTCAAAGTCTATAAAATGTAAAGTAAAAATCAGAATATCAAATGATGTACTTCGATTATGAATTTGTAAAGGAGTACAATAATGGGCAAAAAAAAAGGTAACAGAAAAAACAGTTGACTTTCAGGGTGTTTAAGTGGTGGATTCCTTTTCTCTCTGTGAGTGTCAGATGCTGTTTGGGGAAAAAAAGGAGGGATTATATAAAAGGAGTAAGATTCTTCCATCGGGAGAACTGGAAGGCCAGACAATGGAAACAATGGGTGGCAGGAGGGGGGTCACAGGCCACTGTCCACAGAATATCACATGTTATATTTATTGCTGTCATACTGACAGCAATTAGTTTACCAATGTTCTATGCTTCTTTTATGAGAGCATGAAGAGAAAATGCTGAGACTATCTTGTCTCTACTTTCAGTTAGTGGCAAACACGGGAAATGGGGACAATCTGGGCCCTTTTTGCCAGTAACCAGGGATCCTGCAGGAGGTGTGGGACAGGAAGCTCTGGGAACATGGTCAGAAAAACTCTATAGCCCTAGAGATTGATCTGACCAAACCGAATCTAGAGCTGAATAAACGTTTGGCCATTAGAAATCCTTTGGGTATATTACTTTGGTTAGCCAAGTTTTTCTAATGTCTGGAGGTTTGTCTTTTAAAGTTATTCTAAAAACCACCTACGAAGGAACGACTTCCAAGAGTTATCTTTGTAGAAGGAAACAATTCAGTATATGTATCCATTCCCCTCACCCTCCAACTTCCTAAGGTTATCTTTATACAAATTGTGAGACATACATGGCTCTTTTTCTATATTTTTTGGTTCAGGATGACTGGGTTCTTTTGGTAAGTTGTTTTTTGAACTTTTTATATTTAAGGAAGAGGTTCTTAGTCAAGGCTTAGTATGAGCAAAATGAGAGTTTTAGCACACAGATTTGAAACACCAGCTCTCTCTGCTTCCTGGTTCATCGGCTGTTGAGGCAGATACAGCTCTAGCCGCTGAGAAAGAGCTAAGTGAGGGGTCACCAGGTAAGAGGACAATGACGGCCTCGCAGCATAATGTCCCTGTTCCATTTCCACTGAGTTACCTTTGGTCATCAGCTCCACTCTGACTGCTGTTCAAGACAATCCTCCAAAGATCCGAGGACACCAGTTTCTTCTGCTCGTTCACAAGATTGACATCTGGCAACTGCAGCTCACAAACTTTGCTTTCCGACAGACTGAATTCTCGAAATGCAACAAAAACCTTCTGCAGTTCATCCCAGTATTCCAAACTGCAAGGAATCTGTATGAAAATAAAAAAGGTTTCAGAGGGTGGAAACAGGAACTGTGCTGCTATACTTTGTTAAGGTGCAAATTAAACCTCCAAAGGAGGTACAGCATAAATAAGACTTTTAAAAAAAGCTCAAGTAGTTCAAAACATTTTTTTTTTAATAATGAATACTTATATTCGTGTTGTTTACCTATTTTATTTTAAAAGAATACGTGAGCTTTTCCAGGGTTGATGCCCTTCCCCAAGACAACATGCCTCTCGCCAAGGACCTCCTGCATCCCTCTCCAGAAGAGAAGAGGAAAGCAAGAAACACCAGGTGCAGAGCATCCTGGGCATTTCACGTTCCTTTTTCCTGGACATGAAATGCCCAGGATGCTATAACCACCACCGTCTCTGGCCCTGCACACATGGTAATTTTGCGTCCTCCGTCAGCTGACAGGAGGAAAGGCAAGGCTCGCAGAGGATGCTCCTTCAGAAGGATGCTGCATGAAAAACACCTGAATCAAGGTGAGTGGGGAATCCTCCCAATAAAACATTTCAGATGCACAAAAGAAACAAATGTGAAAAGAGCCAAGAAAGTTTTCAGGGGGAAGAGAAGCAATGGGGAGCAAGTTCTATCAGGTGTTAGCATATTAGAAAGCCAGAGTAATTAAAAGATAACAATGGAGTAGTAACATCCAAATAATTAAAAGAATAGAATAAAAACAGTATAAGATGTAAGCACCAATCCATTTTAGTAAGTAATAGGATGTCATCTTAAACAAGTAGGGGAAAGAGATTGCAAGAACGGGCTAGCCATTTGGTAAAACCAAAGTGGGTCCCTATATCATTCCCGCATGAAAGTAAATTTCCAAAGGATCACATGTTAAAGGCTAAAAACTGAAAGGTTAAAATTAAAAAAACAGCCGAGACCGGTTTGGCTCAGTGGATAGAGCGTCGGCTTTCGGACTGAAAGGTCCCCAGTTCGATTCCGGTCGGAGGCATGTACCTTGCTTGCAGACACATCTCCAGTGCGGGGCGTGCAGGAGGCGGCTGATCGATGTCTCTCTCTCATCAATGTTTCTGACTTTCTATCTCTCTCCCTTCCTCTCTGTAAAAAATCAATAAAATATATTTAAAAAAAATTAAAAAAACAGTTGACATTTTTCTCATAATAGGGCATCCTTTTTCCATGCATGGCTTGGAACTCACAATCAATGAAATACAATTAAAAAAAACAAAGTAGAAGTATAGTCAATGAGAGACCTAGGAATAATTGTTATAATAGCAGAGAGCTCTTATAAATCAGTAGATGATAAGTGAGCACATAGAAAAACTAACAATGGCAGTTGTTGGAAGGGCAATTAGCTGTGGGGCTTAAACATCTCTGCATAGTCTTACTAATTATGCAAAGGATTCTGGGCCCTGAAAATGGTTAACTGGGACCACTTTGCAGGCTGTGTTTGCAGAGAGCAACCTGGAGGGATGAGGTAGTCTCTCTCAAGGACCAAGAGCAGATGTGTTCTGAGAGAGGTGGCTGACTCCTCAGCTGAGTCACGAATCGACTCCATGCATAACATCCCCCTGGGTGCCCGCCCTTCTGCTTTCGCCCTCCATGAACTTGGCGGCAAGAGAAGCCACTGCAAACACGCTGCTCATGCTGCTTGCGAGCAATAATGTTCTTTGTTTCTGACCCAACACCCATGAACCAGGCAAGTTCATGAGCTTGCTCAGGTAAAATCCCAGACACTGACAGCAATTAGTTTACCAAAAACATAACCAGCCTGACACATGACAAGATCCTCAACCTCACTAATACGTAAGAAGTTCAAAATAAAGCAATAATGTAATATTTTTATTCATTACTTTGGCAGTTTTGAAAGATTGACAGTTTCCATTTCTGCAGAGGTGAGAGCAAAGAAGGAGGCGGAGGAGGGCAAAGGGGGGAAAAAGAGAGACCCCTGCAATGTCAACGTTAAAATATTTTTTAAAATATATTTCTTGATTTTTTACAGAGAGGAAGAGAGAGGGATAGAGAGTTAGAAACATCGATGAGAGAGAAACATTGATTAGCTGACTCCTGCATACCTCCTACTGGGGATTGCCCACAAACAAGGTACATGATTTGACCGAAATCGAACCTGGGACCTTTCAGTCCACAGGCCGATGCTCTATCCACTGAGCCAAACCGGTTAGGCAACATTAAAATATCTTAATAAAAAAGTATTTCTAAACAATATTTTTGGGAGTAATTTGGCAATATCTATTAAATACTTGGAAATATACATCTAAGAGTTTGTTTCACAGATTCCAATGCAAGTGTGCGTGTTTGCATGTGTGTTGCATTGAACAGCACTGTGTGTATTAGGAAGTATTGGAAACAACTCAAATATCCCTAAATAGAGGATTAAATATAACATGTAAATCTATAAATATATATCATCTTGAAGTTACTCTACATATAACATGTATTTAATCAATGGATTACATCCACTAAAATGGATAAAGAATATATATATATATATAAATATACACTAACAAAAGACACCCAAGATATATTATTACATTAAAAAAATAAGTTTTAAATAGAACACATGGATCCCATTTGTCTTAAAAAAAAAAAGGCCTGGGCTCAGATGTGTCTCCTCTCTTGGAAGTGTTTATTCCCTAGTCACTGTCCTCAAAACTGATTGCTGCTTCTCTACACTACTTCTATCTCTAATACACTCCTCACCCATAGATTTCATTACACGTTGGAATTCCCGGTTTACATGCTTGTCTACTTTAATGGACTCTGATACCCCTAAGGCAAAAGTGAAAAGTGGCACATTATTTTTAAAAATGCTCTTAGCATCTAACAGTTCTGGGGACTAAAAGGATCTCAATAAACGCTTCCTGAAAGAAGAGATTTCTCCTTAAACTTTCTTTCCTTAATAGTGATTCTTAATCTTTTAAAGCAGTGGTTCTCAACCTACCTTTCTAATGTTGAGACCCTTTAAGACAGCTCCTCATGGGGTGGTGACCCCCAACCATAAAATTATTTTCGTTGCTATTTCATAACTGTAATTTTGCTACTGTTATGAACTGTAATGTAAATATCTGATAGGTAGGATGTATTTTGTTACAAATGGAATATAATTAAAGCATAGTGATTAATCACAAAAACAATATGTAATTGTATATTGTGAAATATTTATTTCTAATTACAAATAAATGAAATTTTGTCTTGAATCATGGTGTAGCATGGGCAACAGTCTTAATATGACAACAGTAAACTACATTGCTACATTTTGCTACACTGAGGAGCGGTGTGTTGGTTCCTAAGACCATGGGAAATAGGTGTTTTCCAATAGTCTTAGACGACTCCTGTGAAAGGGTCATTCGACCCTCAAAAGGGTTGCGACCCACAGGTTGAGAACCGCTGCTTTAAAGGGAATACATGTTACCTCCACCTATAAGGAAGTTTCTTCTCTTTAAAGGAACCTGAGTATTCATGAGGTGCCAGCCTGGAGGAAGGAGAATGCATGCACCAGAGGCTAACTGCGATGAAACAGGCAAATATTCTGGCCAGTGACAAGTACCACATCCAGAGCATTCTATTCCAGCTACCATTTCTTGAAATTCTTTTCTTGCTTCCATGACATCCTTTTCTCACTTTCCCCTCTGGGTCTTTGTTCCTTTATCCTCTCTCAGCCTGAAATATCTATCCTATATTCTCTAGTTTCTTGTTGTCTTATATTTAAATTCTTTCCATCTATCAAGGTTCAAATGAAATACCACCTTCTTTTAGTGTTTTCACCTCTTTTTATTTTTCTGAACGCCAATGGTTTTTTAAAAATGGGATCTGCTTCAGAGCTCTTAATATTGTATACCTCATGTTACAGTTATTTCCATATCTAACATCGTCCCTGTAGACACATTCCTTGAGGGAATGATTTCTATTTGGCTAAGCTATGGATTTTCACAGCACCTGGAAAAGTCTATGCAGTAAATGTTCAAAAAAAGTTGTTGAATGACTAAATAAATAACTCATGAATGAATGAATGAGTCAGTCACATACTGGGTGATTTAGCCCATCTCTGACACATTAAAACGTCACCACAAAGAAATATAGAAAATTAAAGCATGAGCGTTGGAGTCAGACCTAGTCAGATTCAAATCCTAGTTCCATTAGCTATGCATTCTTGGGCAGGTTAATTTTTTAACATTAGTTGCCATACCTCTAAAAAGGAGAAAATAACAGAACTACTGTCATGAACCATTATAAGGATTAAATGAGACAAAGCATCTCATTTAGTAGCAAAGCCTAAAAGTTGAAGAAATGTTAGTTATGAATTACTTATCCTCACGCTCAAAGAACACTTCTGAAGCATGTGTGCTATGATCAGATTAAGGGTACTGGTTGTTAGGTTTCTTTACAGTGGGTTGGATTTGGAAGAAAATAGTAAACCCCGAACCCAGGTGTTCAGAAATATTATAATCAGTTTTCTGTTGCACACCTATTACCCGTGTCCCTTCATGTTGGCTAGGACTTGAGACATAAAGGAGTATCTTATTGCTTAATTCCTCTCTGGACTGCCAGTGAGTCAGCGTCTGGCTCAGGACACTCACAACCAAAGGTGGTAAGATGGTGTAAGTGGTGTAAGACATATGTATAAGAATATAAAAGTTTCAATGGAAGACGACAAATGAGTTTAGGAAGAGCATATTTAATACGCCTATTTTAAAATACAAATCATAGAATGTAAAGTTCAAAATCATCATTGTGGTAGAGAGGTTACACAGCAAAGGGTGAAAAAACACTTCGTTTCTGGTATTTTCTCCAGACGTTTTCCATTAAAATTAATAAATAAAGCTTATAAGAATTAGCTGTCACATTGGGAGGCAGAGGAGGGCCTTAAGGAGAAAGCCCTCGTAAGTTTTGATGTACAGGGCGCGGGTTGGACTAGGTCCATACTTAAGGGAATCCGGGCTGGGAGCTATTGTGGGCAGACACTGGCAGTTTCATGGCAATTACAGGGGACTGCACCAACGTGGGCTTAGAGGAGAGAAACTGAGATAAATATAAGAGAGAAACTTGGAAGAAAACCAAATAAAAAAACTTTATTTACTTCGCAACTATGTGTGAGGCTGGCTCTGTGGTTACATACTTCAATTGGAACATTCCAGACTACTCTGAAAATTCAAAAAACAATAAAAAACTACTAAAGAAATACATCCCCAAATATGCCAGTTATGTGTTGCTCAGGATTTTCCTTTATACACCCCAGTTTCCTTGGTTAGTAAAGGGTTATTAATAAATTCGCTCCCAATGAAACTTCTGTTGAAAAATATTTAAATTGTGTGCCTGTAAATTCATTGGCAAAAGTCACATATTAACTCTTTTCCCATTATAAGAATATATTTATCTTCAAAACTTCAAAAGGTAATAATACTGAATATAATTAGTATTTTAAAGGGAACTGTAGTCAACTGTCCATTTAAATATATATTGAGCCATAAATTTATAAATCTTGTGGATATAATCCTTGTATTTTCCTATTTCTCCATCATAAAAAAATCTTGTCGTGGGTCCACCCCACCGAGAGGTCCTGAGCATCTCCCACCCCCAAAGCAAAAAAGGTGTCACCCACATTCCTCAACCCCTCTGCGTTAAAAAAAAAAAAATCTTGTTTGCACGAAACCCTGGCCCTGCCACTTGAATCGCTGTTCTAAGACTTTGAGCAACTTATTTAACGACTCTGAGCCTCATCTGTGAAATGCAGCAAATAAAAAACCATATTAGTTTTAGGCCACATTGAGGATTTTGGGCCTTATCTTAATAAAATCGAAGGGTTTTCTTAGAAGGGTTTGAAGCAAAGAAGTTAATGCAGTCAAATTTAAGTTTTTAAAACCTTTGGATACTGCGTAGAGATTACTGTTAGGATTACAAAGGTCCAAGCTAAAAACGTAGTAGCTTAGCACATGGCTGGTGGCAGTGGAGTGGTATGTGGGAGAATCCTGGGACATACCAATTCGGTGACTGATTATGTATGAGAAGAGGGAGGTGTCAAGAATGATTGCAGGTTTTTGGCTCAAACCACTGTGTGGACACTGGTGCTATTTAGGGAGAGGTGGGAATCACTGGTCTCGTGTAGAGGAGGGGAGATTGTGAGTTCATTTTTAGACAAACTGGACTGGAGGCCCCAGTGAGCGATCCAAGTGGGAATCTTGAGTCCGGAGCTGGTTGTTCAGAGAGTGGGAGGGAGTTACCTGTGTGACACAGTTATAGGGTCTTGCAACCTTTACTTTTTGCAGGAAATGGAAGGACAGATAGCAGCAAAGCTTAGAGCAGCGGTTCTTAACCTGTGGGTCGAGATCTCTTTGGGGGTCGAACAATCCTTTCACAGGGGTCGCCTAAGACCATCGGAAAATGCAGATATTTACATCACGATGCATCACAGTAGCAAAATTTCATGGTTGCGGGTCACCACCACATGAGAAACTGTATGCAAGTGTCGCAGCCTTAGGAAGGTTGAGAACCACTGGCTTAGAGTATTTATTTGCAAGAGGGTGCTTTAAATGATGAATTAAGAAATAAACTAGTTAAAGGGATGCGAAGATAGAATTAGATGAGGGATTGGCAGAAATACAGGTTTATATTTCTATAATAGGTTTATAGTTTACTAGATGGCTACAGTAAGGCTTGTTGAGTAAGCGGGATGGAGAGACCGAGAGACTGCGAGGGAGATCAGAACGCTGGAATGGACGGTTCTGGAGGCAGAGGACTTTTAGATGATGTCAGGGTCCAGGCTGTGTGTGGGAGAGGGCGGACAGATAGAGTGGAAGAGGAAAGCACCAGGATGAAGAGATCAAGCTGGTGTTTGGTTGGGTCGCTGGCCTGGATGCTGATGGCAGTGGAGAGACAGGCTGGAAGCCCCGGGGCCAAGACTTCGAGAAGGAAAATGATAAAAAAGTTAGGAGGTGCAACGCCAGGGGCGAGGATGGCATACTTAGGTGCGGTGAGTCTAGAAGCAGCGGCAGAATTTTCTAGGAGGGTGGAGGAATAAAGGCAAGTGGCATCAGTGAGCGAGGAGAACATCATCTCTTGACCAGGGGACCCCAGAGAATCAATGGCCTGCACCCCAGAGGGTCACAATGGTGCAGAGAGCCCCATTAAAGGCAAGACTTCCTTCAAGCTAAAGGAGGAGGGACATGCGTGAAGAAGAGGTGAGGTTTAGGTAGGTTCTCTCATCTCAGAGCAGGTGTGCAGAGGGCTCTGGGGAAGAGTTTGGGAGGTAGAAGAGGAATGAGGTTGTAAGAGGACAATAAGATACAAATCAGTACAGTGGTACCTCGAGATACGAGTGCCCTGACATACGAGATTTTTGAGATACGAGCGATTTTTGCTTTGAAATAGGTGTTTCTCCCCCAAACTCCAGGGTCCAGAGTCTGATTCATGGTCCATGCTTAATGATCCCTAAATTAATCAATGCAGATAGGGGTTGTAAAGGTACCAATTTTAGCTTCTTTTGAAAAGATGTGTTTTATATGCTGAACACTCCACTCCCTCCCAATTATTTTGTAATCACACCCACTTTGTAACAAACTTTCCATTAGCTCACAAATCTCTCTCCCCCGGTCAGAAGCTGACATTTCCCAGCTAATCTCTAGGTTAGTAGTGACATAATTAAACTAAAAACCGAGTGTGGTCATATTGTGCTTCATGTGGTAGCAATTAATTATTCTCAAGGAATAATCCTGGGTTCTATTTTGTGGGATCGATTTAAAATAACTTTAGTATGCGCCTTTAGGTTTGAAAGAGATGATGTGAATGATTTTTGGTTACATATCTATAGCGGAGGATTTATTATTAATGCTGGCATGGAATAACTTGAAGGAGAGATGACTATTTCAAGAAAGTCTGGTTGCCAAAAAAATAGTTTAGAAAGCCTGAATATCTAGTACTGAGTCATGAGAAGTGGGAAGAAGTAAATTGGCTTCCCTGGAAAACATTCCACATGTAACACATGGTACATTTCAAATGACTGTCAAGATTATATATATTTTTATTACATTTTGTTTTCCTATGCATTATTTGACAGGACCTAAAAAATTAGCCAGCCATACATAATAAACTGTACTCTAAGCATATGTGGTCTCTGCATATGAATATATTTTAGGTTGTATATCTGCCAGTTGGTAAGAGCACGTGTATTTTTTTGCATTTAAAATGTTATTCCACAATTTGTTTCCATTTGATGGCTAATTTGGGAAGATTTGCATGTGTGTTAGTGATTTAAAAATATTTTGGGTACAAAGAATATTTTGGCACTTAATTTGTTTTTATTACTCCATAGTGCTGCCAAGACTATTAGCAGGGTAGCAACTGCCCATGTGTCCGCACAGACATAACTCTGAATTCTTGGTGCAGGGGCTGGTGGGCAGTAGCCCTTTGCCCCTTCGGTCCCACTAAGCAAACTAGGCAAAGGGCACAGAAGTGTCTTCCCTGTATTTATGCGCACAAAAAACAAGTGATCTAGTAAGCGATGTGTTCTATCAGCCTGCCTCAATCGTCTTTCCTGTTATATTATGACAAAACAGAGTTAACTGACTATGGTTGGCCAGCAAAGGAAGCTGGAGTTTCCTTCAGGACTAAGTCACTGAAGCCTGGTTACAGCAGAGGGTGCCATCTTTGTCACTCTCCCACCACATTTTCAGACGTCTTGGGTCTCCAAGTCAACAGGTGATTACAGCTGCTTTTCCACCACCACCTGTGTTTTTGGCAACTGCAGTAATAATAACGCTGATGGCAGCCTTGATAGATGAAATGACCATGTGAATAGCCACATAACATTTTACAAAGGTTTTTCTCATACATTGTCATAGTGAGGAAAATATGCTTCCCATTTTACAGATGGAGAAGGCAGAGAACTGTGGTGTAGAGAAGTTAGGTAGTATGTTCAAGACTACACAAGATGACACATTTAGTTTAGTGGCAGACCTTCTGACTATAAATCCTATGCTCTTTAAAACTAGTTACCTTTGGATTAAAGAAGAAAAACAGACCCCATAATGTGTCATTAATCATTTCCGCTTCCATTTTCTTTAAAGTGAATTCTTAGGAAGAAATTTCAACGCAGAATACATTATGATCTTTACCATTGATCCCAGGCATTTATAGTTAACTTGGCAATTATTTCCTCTGTGGCAGACTTTTCCTTTCAGCAGTTTGAATATGTTACTCCTCTGCCTCTGGCCTCGATGGCTGCTGATGAGAAACTGGCTGTAATCTGAGTATCCCTTATATATGATGAGTCACTTCTCTCTAGTTGCATTCAAGGTTGTTGTTTTTAAAGTTTGACTGTGTCTGGTGTGGAAATCTTAGAGTTTATTCTATTTGGAGTTCATTGGGCTTCTTAGATGTGTCAACTAATGTTTTTCATTTAATTTGGCAAGGGTGCAGCCATATTTCTTCAAATATTCTTTCTTCCCTTTCCCTCTCCTCTTTCCTTCTAGGGCTCCCATTATGTATACGAGTATATTGATTCCCTTGATGTTATGTTCCACACATCCCTGAGGCTCTGTTCATTTGTCTTCATTCTTTTTTCTTACTGTTCTTCAGACTCAATAATGTCAATTAATATAGCTTTAAGCTCACTGATTTTTTTCTCCTGCCTGTTTAAATCTGCTGTTGAACTTCTCTAACAAATTTTTCATTTTAATTATACTTTTCAACTCTGGGATTTCTCTTTGGTTCTTTTAAAAAAAAATGACTTCTATCTTTTTATTGGTATTCTCCATTTAATTAGACATTATTGTCATATTTTCCTTTCATTCTTTAGACGTCGCTTTCCTTAGATTCTATGAACACATTTAGAATAGGTGGTTAGCCTGCGTGGTAGCTCAGTTGGTTAGAGTGTCGTCTCAATATGACAAAGTTGTGGCTTCAGTCCTTAGTCAAGGTGCGTACGAGAATCAACCAATGAATGCATGGATAAGTATAACAATAAAGAGATTTCTCTCTCTCTCTCTCTTTCCTTCTCTCTTTTCCCCCTTCAAAACTCTCTCTCTCTCTCTTTCTCTCTCTTTTTCTCTAAAAATCAATCAACAAATTTAAAAAAAAATAAAGAAAAGACCAAAATAGGTGGTTAAAGCCTTTGTTTACTAAGGTCAACATCTGAGTTTCTTAGATACAGTTTCTACTGATTGCTTTTTTCCTGTATATGGGCTAGACTTTCATATTTATTTGCAGGTCACATACTGTCTTGGTCAAAAACTAAACATTTTAAATGATATAACATTTTACTATATTAGTGATGTAATAAAATAGTGACACAATAAAATAGTAATATCATTAACTCTATTACTATTGTTATATTATTAGCAAATAGTGGCAACTGTGGAAATCTGATTCTCTTCCTTAGAGCTTCCAGTCATTGCTTTTTGTTGTAGCTGTTTGCAGGTATTTTTTTGTCATATACTCAGTGAGCTTAGTGGTCAGTTACTGATTAGATAAAGATTTCCTTAAAGGTTTGGAACCAGTGCGGTCATTGCTGGGAGGCTCCGTGTGCCTATTGAGGCCTGCCTTCAACTCTGTGCTAGCCTTCCCTTCCTACTTGCTCAGAGACCTCAGATCAACCAGAGGGGACAGTGCAGGGCTTGCTCAGGTCAATCTTGACATGCACAGAGCCGTGGCAAGTGGACAGCCATACATATGTGTATGCTCTTCTGGTTTCCAGGAATCTGATGGGGCTTTCAAAATTCTGTAGCCATCTCATTCCTCGGCTTTTCCTTTTAAGCTTCTTAGCTTAAAAGTTGATCTGTTATCCTGTGCCAAGCAGGCTTTACATTCATTTCCTCCAATTCTTTCTGACTTCCATCTCTAGAGATGGTGGAGGGAAGGCTTTCAGAATTGATAACTTTTGAAAGTATAATTATTGTGAAATATTTTTTAATAGAAAGTTATTTTATCTCATTAACTAAGTAAAAGTATATATGGCATTTATAGTAATGTGTGGAGAAAGCACTGGAAAGATTGTAAGTACGTAGCTAGGTTCAAGAGTTTTCAATAGATGAGTAGGCGAGATTAGGGAAGTGGATAGTTAAGAAATAGAAAGTGAGGTCTGAGCATGAAATAATGGATTGACAGATGACTGACAGAGACCATGTATATGTAGAAATGAGAATAAATAGCAATATAAACATTAAAACCTTTGCCTCTGTATAGTACAGAAGAGGTTTCTATTTATGATTGTGAGTGAACTTAACTGTCCTTAAAAACATGAAGGACACTTCTTATAATAAGTTATTTATAATTATAAGAGGAGAGACATATTCACCACACACAACCAATGCAGTTAAATCAATACTTTTCCATAGCTAATAAGTAAAAATCTATTCTGATAATGGTATTTGTCAATTTTTTTTGGTGCGTCTATTCCAAAGTATAAATCTACCACCTAAGAATGACATAAAATACAAATACGTTCGCCACCTCAAATGTTTTAGCTTATAATATTATTTCTTCTTATATGTATCTGCTTTTTAGTTGATTTTGTAGAAGGAAAAGAAAGCTTCTATACATCTTCAACTAATAGAAGCCATACCAAAAAAAAAAAAAATAAAATAAAATCCCAAAACGTCAAGTATTGGAACCAGTCGAGAAACCACAAGTATTCAAATGTAGGAAATCATGATTTTATAACATTTTAACGTGATCTACTCTGGGGAAACCAAGTTAAGCAAACCCCATTTCTGGACAGGAAATATTCCGGCGTAAGCTGTAATGCTGTGGCGGAGTGGCACAGCTGCGGCGTTCACCTGCGATGCCCCACTGGTATTGCGGCTGCCTGCACTGCATCAGGCCGCTTTCCCGTCCGGAAAGCCCTCTAAGCACAAACAAGACTCCGAGTCCAGATTTCATTTTCCCCTGGTATCGGGACATGGTAACTTAAGAGCCCTGAGAAATACTTTGAGCCTTTAAAAGGAAATATGTAACATTCTTTTATGGGGATCTCTGTTTGGGTTGGTGTTCAAGAAACTTAACACATGACCCAGTTATCTTATCAATTTATCAAGCTACCACGTTTCAAGCAAATGCAGGTGTGTAATATGACATCTTTCAAAGTAATCTTTTTCCTTAAGGAGAAATAATGAGAATGTATTAGGAACTTCCGAGTCAAAACTGACTTCAGCGGGGGACTCTAATTCTGTTCGGTTTCTTTTAATGAGACTCAAACTCTAAACTCAATATTGTGTTCTTATCTCATCTCTAATTACCCAGGTATTTTATTCATTTGTAAGAAACAGTTGCACATATATGTGTATATGTGTGTGGGTAGGGTCGCTATGCCTGGCTGGCAATCAAGGCTGATCTGTGGGACAACTGGCATGGTGACTGGAAGGCCCCCACTGGCACCCATCTTAGCCAGCCACTCGCTGGCCCCTCCCCTACTGCCACCACTCATCTCTCTCTTTGAGGCAACTGGTGGGGCAATTGGGGGGCCCCCGTTGAAAGGGCCTGCAGGCTGGGGGCAGCTCCTGCATTAAGCATCTGTCCCCTGGTGGTTAGTGTGCATCATAGCAACCACCGTCATTCTACTGTTTGGTCAATTTGCATATTAGGCTTTTATTACATAGGATATAGCATATTGTAAAGTGCATCAAGAGGTTAATTGTAACTTTAACGGCTAACTGATTTTGTCACCTTGAGTTGACGTCACAACCAATCTGCACCTCATTTTCTTATCCATAAAATATTAGGAGGATCGGATAAGATTACTTTAGTGCTTTCCAACTCTAAAGTAATATGTAAACACAGGATTTGTTTTTTAAGTCTGTATTTTAGGGAGAGAGTTTATATTTTAAAGTGTATGCTATCTGCCAAGACTGACCTGATTTTATTCAATCTTAATGGTAAATCTTTAAGTTAACAAGAATACAGTGGTACCTCCAGATACGAGTGCCATAACATACTAGATTTTTGAGATACGAGCCATCGAGGGAGCGATTTTTGCTTTGAAATACGAGCAACAGTTGAGATATGAGTAATCGCGCATGAATAGGCCGGCTGCACACGACCCACCAGTTTATTGCGACTCGAGCATCTCATAGTTTCCCACGCCTCAAGATTATGGAACGAATTAAACTCGTATCTCGAGGTACCACTGTATAACCATTTTACAGACAGAGACAATAAAACTCAGGAGGGTTAAACAACTTGCCACGGACCTGCAATGACAGGAAGTAGTGGAGCCCGGACTGTTGGAAGGTAGGACCCAGGAGTGCTTTCATCTCATGATACTGACTCCAGTATTTAGTGGCCCGATTGTGGCAGGGTTTCAAAAACATGTGATCTGATAAATAAGCAACGCTCATACATCAAATAGTTATCCTGTGGTAATTTTCTACATAACGATTTATAAAAACTGAAAAAGTTCAAATACAGTAATCATTGGTAACAGCTCTTCATAAACCTTTATAATAAGACAGAGAACCACAGTACAGATAGAGTAACCCTTAGTAATTTGAAAGAAATCAACAGGAATTACAGAATAACTGTTAAAAACCTGAAAATGTTTTACAACAAAAAACAGGCTTAGCATATTTTATAAAGGTTTGTCATGAAGTTAACCTTTAGACTAGATCCAGCCCTTTTTGGTAAAGGGCTAGAGAGCAAACGTTTGAGGCTTTGTGTGTATGTTCTGTTGGAATGACTTGACTTTGCCTACCGTGACATGTAGATAGTATGTCAATGAGTGTGCCTGTGTGCCAATACAATTTTATTTACCGAACAGGTGGTGGGCTGGACTTGGATTGAAGGCTACCGTTTGCTGATCCCTAGAAGAGTGTGGTCTGGTAGAGGCCCTTTTGGGTACGTGTCTGTGAGGAGATGATTCTCCACAGGCCTGTTGCATTTCCACATACCTTAGAGCAGTGGTTTTCAACCTGTGGGTCGCGACCCCTTTGAGGGTTGAATGACCCTTTCACAGGGGTCGCCTAAGACCATTGGAAAATGAAGATATTTACATCACGATGCATAACAGCAGCAAAATTTCAGGGTTGGGGGTCACCACCACATGAGGAACTGTATGCAAGGGTCGCGGCCTTAGGAAGGTTGAGAACCACTGCCTTAGAGGGAAAGACACTGTCTTTGTTCCAGGCTAGCTTTTGAATGAACACGTCTAGCAGACAGCTATGTCTCCCTACAAAAAAAAGGCAGGCATGCTTATTGTCTTTCATAGGAAGATTCAGGTTGCCCAAGTTCAGGGTTCCTTCCCACCCTATGTGTCTAAGTGTCATCTGGCTCTCTTCATGTCACCCACAGGGAACTGAGGCATGGCAAACTGACACATATGCAGACAATCGGTTGTCGGAAATAAACCATCCTTCGCCTCTGATCTAGTGCTCCCATATTTTCTACCGACATCCATCGGACTGTGGCAGGCTAAGTTATAAACTTATAAAGGGAGTAAAACTCAGATGCTTCATAATTTTTGACAAAACCTATACTTTATTTAACTTATATTTTTATGTGTACCACATAATTACACACATAAATAAATATATGTATAAAAATGAGACTAAATAGCCTATTAATTAAACTTAATTTAGTCACCAAATATTTTTTGTTTCTATGGGAAGGGCAAGTGAGAGGTACAATGGTTGGCAAGACAGACATGGTTCCTGACTTCCTGGGACTTACAAATAAGTACATAAATATTAAGTACCTGGCACTGTCAGAAACAATTTAAAATGTTTTTTAAAAAATATTTTTTACACCAATTATTCCATAGTTTTCTGGTAAATTTGATTTGTCTCTATTGTCTAAGTGATCTAACTAGTTATCAGTAGGCGAGTTCATCTTCTCAAAGCATAAATAACCTCTGGTATTCTGGATAAGTTTCCGAGGGGACTAAATTTCCGAGTGGAAAAATGAAATTGTGTATAGATTCCATTAACATTCCTACGGAATTATGTCCCAGTTCAGCCCCGCCCATCTCCTCAGGTGAACCTCCCACTTTTATACTACACATGCTTTCAGCTGCCATCAGTATGTCTCCATCAGAGCTCCCTACCCATCTCTTCCCAGAAAAACAAACAAAACAAAATGAAAACACCCTAATCCAATAATTCAAATTAGAAGTGATTTGTCTTCTGAATGCCCCAAACGCTCATAGCTTCAACTCTTATGGCTCTTATTAATACTCTCTTGTGCTGTAGTTATTTGTGAACATCTATGCATATGAAACTCCAGCTTGGGGGCCTTTGTTAACTCCCTGTCTCCCCTTAATGGATCTGTGTAGAATGAGCACTAATTCATCTGGTACTTTCTTTGTTCAACTCTTACCAGCAATATTGCAAGAGTCTTCGTTAGCCTGCTCGTTCTGTAGGCTTCACAGATCCACCATTAGATTGTAACAACAGTAGGGAAAGCCCAGACTATAACGAATATGTGGGCAGGGCCTTACTTTGGCAAGTACCTATAGTACTATGTTAGATGTAGTGCAAGGAAAAGATATAATAATGCTAACTATCCAAACTGGAGATCAAAGATAAATATCATTCAAACTCTGCCCTCAGGGAGCCTAAAGTGAAGAGGGAGAATCAATAATACAAACAGGCCCAGGTTAACATGGATCCAAAGAGAGGCAACTTTCCCAGTTTGAATGGAAGTATTAGGGACCCTTCCTGGAGGAAGTGTCGAGAAATGAACAAATAAAAAATAACATAAATCCATGCATGTATAAGATGTGTTTTATCTTTTCAGGATTTCACTTCAGGTTTCCCACCTTGGAAATACTGCATTATGAATAAATACAAAATACAAACCAGTATTTAAATGTAAACTAAATGTAAACTGTCATTATTTCCAATAAACATAAATCCAACAAGCAAAAAAAAAAAAAAAAGAAATAGTAATGTCATTAGCGCAAACAACTGTGGAGTACCTATTTAAAAAAATGGATATGATGTATTTAAATATAAACTTGAAATTCAGGAAGCATTAATTTTTGAATAATTAGATGATTACATTTTGTCACAAAATTTAAAACTGATTGAAATTTCAAAATATACGTTCAAATCTGATAACGCAAACGTGAGTAAACCGGACAGTTTCCTAAGACAATCATATTCTCCAACGACCATCTCGACGCTGTAGCCCCAAAGTGGGCTGCAAAGAGTAGTAGTCAGACATATCTACAACACATACCCTCACAGGAAACATGAGCGCCTTTGACACTGATTATGGTTCTTTTCCTATTATCTGTCATGTCAAATCTGCCTGAAATAACGACTTACAGTAGTTTAGTGCCAATCACCCTTAACCTTATACTTCCCTGACTGACCATTAAGAACAGCCATAGGGTGTTAGCAAGCATGTCTATTTACATACCAACTGAACGTATCGGACCACAGCTCTGCTCACGTGGTTTGATTTTAGGTTTCAGGTGGCCGGGGAACAAAGCAGGCTCTCATAGATCTCTGTAATTTTCTACGTCTTGCAAAATCATCTCTTATAAAATCTACCGAGAAGCAAATTTCCCGGGCTAGAATGACTGGCTCTTTCTTCACGAATTTGCAGATTGAATTTCTGGCTGGACTGACCACCATTATTTGGTGGTGACCTATGTCCGGTTAAATAGATCAGCATGTAGAAAGAATGTAATGTGGACAAGATGAATTTGGGGAATGCTTTTTAGACCATTCAGTTCAGTTCAAACAAGGCCTCGCCTAGACTATGAGCCACAGACACCTCATTTGCTGTGTAGGGTACATCCCGGGCTCTGTGTGGTGTATTTTTCTCTCACAATTCATGGGAAGAAGCAAAACGTAAAACAGAAAACTAACAAAGAGTACATCAAAGGGAGGAAAAAGGACCCATAACTAGCTGTGCCCATAGACCGGTTTTTATGTCCGGAGTCACCGGCACCTTCTTGGGTGTTCCCCACTCTGACCCTCTTCCCTGACCTTGTTGCCCGAGGGAAACAAGTATTCTTGGAACATGTCTCTCCGAGAAAAAAAAAACAAAAAAAACACCACCACAAAAAACAAAGAACAAATTCTTTTACAGCCCACAACTAGAGCACATTCTTAAATGTTAGTGAACAGTTAAAATAAGTGACACTGATTTGAGAGACTTACTTTTAGGGTTAAAAATATATAAACATTTCTGCCATGTTACACGATCATAAAATGTTTTAAAGATCTTGGTTTTCATTAATAATACAAAAAATGACTATTTCGAAGAGCGTCCGAATGATTATATTCCTGAATGAAAAATACAGGATTTTAGATTCTCTAAAAGGTACAATCGGGGACAGGTCTGAGGCATGGAGAGCTGGTATGCATTTCCTTGAATCTAATGAACTATGATTTTTATTTTACTTTATTTCTGCAACTATATATCTTCAGTCACCGGATTTTATTGTACCTCAACTGAATATTATGGTTTAATAGTTTGATCTAAGTATTTAAAATTCTTTTGGCGGAAAGCCAAATTCAAAACTTTTTTGTACAATAACATATCTATTTCTAACTCCTGGCTTGCTTCTCCCGTTGGACCTCATCCCTGACAGACATCTGTATTTTGTAACTTTTCCTGCTTTCTGGCGCTGAAGATACTCTGAGTTTTGGCCCAATAAGCCTTTTCTGTTTGAATTCATTAGCGTGAGAATCGCAGGGCTGGAAAAGGACTTCGGGAGGTCATATAGGCATCAACTTGCTGCTCTGGACAGCACTCGCTCCAAACCGGGAAGACAAATGATGCTTAAAGGCTCGTAGAGAAGATTTCAGCATTTCTCCCATCAGCACTGGAGTGCGTAGCAGGCCTCACTATTAGAAAATGCTCTGTGATATAATTTTCATTTTGTAAAGATGTTATCTGGCAGACATCAGGGCTTTCTATAAAATGAACTACCATATAGCTTATATTTTTAGTCCATTAAAAAGCTAGCGGAGACAGAACTAACTTACTTGCTGGTCTCCAGTGGTTCAGAACTGGGGCAAGGGAAGTACTTGGGTTACGTGACATTGACATCGCTTTATTGATAGTAATGCACATGTTCTAGATGTTATCATTCTCATTTAGTTTGGTCTTTAGTTCTAATCTATCTCATCTAGTACATGCAAATGAGTTATTTTCCAGGTTAATTTTTCATAAAAAATGCCTAATACCAGCATCACTGGGTATACATACTTACTAGCTCTCTGATCTTTAGCAAATTCTATCTGCAGTTTATCCATTAAGTTATAATGGGTGATATGGAATGCACAAGATTGGGAAGGGCAAATGAAAGACTATGGGTAAACTGCCGAACAAAATCCTGGCACATAGAAATTGCTCAATAAATGCAAGCTGCCTCTCCTCTCTTAGTGAAAGATGAATCCCTGAATTTATTTCTGTGGGTTGGGGAAACTAGTAACTAACTATCATATGCATCGATGGATGCTAAAGCCAGCATGTAAAAGACTATAAAGTGATGGAACAGACTGACACCATCTAATCAATGTTAACATTGTCAAAAGTGAAGTAAGCTGACACCGTGTGCCTTGTGTTGTGATAAAGTAAGAAGACGACAGTGACATTTAGTAAGTATTCCTCTCCCAGACTCCCCCTCCCCCAAGCAACCCAAATCTAATCAAGCTTCTATAATAATTATTACATTACAGAAAATATGGAGGGTAGAGAAAGATGTTAGGTAATATTATAAGGTCAAATGAGCCAAAGTACAGAAAGTAGGAAATTCTACAGGTCAAACGATCTAATCTCTGCAACTAATAAATGGCATAGGAGAGAAAAAAAGAGAGATGGAGCTGTTATAAATTAAGAGAGATAAGAGCCATATCAGTCAAATGTAATGTGTGGATCTCAGTGGGATCCTGAGTCAAACAAACCAACTCTGAAAAAAACATTTTTTCTTTTTTTAAAATATATTTTATTGATTTTTTACAGAGAGGAAAGGAGAGGAATAGAGAGTTAGAAACAAGATGAGAGAGAGACATCGATCAGCCGCCTCCTGCACATCCCCCACTGGGGATGTGCACGCAACCAATATACATGCCCTTGACCGGAATCGAACCTGGGACCCTTCAGTCCGCAGGCCGATGCTCCATCCACTGAGCCAAACCGGTTCTGGCTGAAAAAAACATTTCTAAGACAATGGGAGAAATAAATATAGACTATTATATGATATTAAGGAATTATTACAAATTTCATCGGCTATAACAGATACTGAAGTTATGTTTAAAGAAATTTCCCTGTTAGCAATGATTACTGAAGTACTTATGGTGAAATTACTTAATACCTGGGACTTCTTTTAAAATATTCCAGAAAAACAATAATAGCACCAACAAAAAAGTGAGCAGGAAAACAGATGTAACAAGGACAACAGGCTATTGATAATTATTAAAGATGTAAGAGACACACAGAGTTTATTATATTGGTCTTTCTACTTTGGTATATTACAGATTTTCATGACAGAAACATTTTTTTCCCCAAGGAGAATCGTCAGATTCCCCCCTTTCTTTCAAACTAAAATTCATCACATGATAAAAGTCTTTCTTAGAAATAATATAAAAAGCATATCAATCAAGAAAATTTAAAAGTTTTGCTTGAAGCTTCAAGATCAGTTCAAAAATCATGTTAGAAGGTAGAGCTCATATAACAGAAATAACTTTGATGAAATCATGTATATAACTTAGAAAAGGCCAAATTTACACTGAATCAATAAAAAAAAAAAAGAGGAAAAGAAAAAGAAAAAAAGAAAAGAAAAAAGAAAGCTAATAAAGGTGCCATCATGGGAAAAGATATTGGCAAATCATATAGCTGATAAGGGGACCATATCCAAAATATATAAAGAACTCATACAACTTAATTTAAACAAACAAAAGGTCAGAATATCTGAATAGAAAATTTCCCAAAGAAGACATGATGGCCAACAGGTACATGAGATATTCATCACTAATCATCACGGAAATGCAAATCAAAACCAGAAGGAGGTATCACCTCATATCTGTTAGAATGGAAAGCATCAAAAAGACAAGAAATGACAAGTGTTGGCGAAGCTGTGGAAGAAAGACGGAGCTTGGTGGGAATGTAAATTAGTTCATTCAAACAGTATGGAAGTTCCTCCAAAAAATTAAAAATAAAAGTACCATATGATCCTGCAACTCCATTTCTGGGCATTTATCCAAAGAAAATGAAAACTCTAACTTGAAAAGATATATGTACCCCATTTTCACTGCAGCATTATGGCATTTACAATAGCCAAGATATGGAAACAACCTAAGTGTCTACTGAAAGATGAATATATAAAGAAAACCTGTATCTGACAAAATGGACTTTAAAACAAAGGCTAGAGTAAGAGACAAAGAAGAACACTACATAATAACAAAGGGAACAATGAATAAGAGAATGTAAACCTCATAAACATTTATGCACCCAACACAGGAGGACCTAAATATGTAAAGCAAATCTTCATGGGCATAAAAAGATAAACTGACAGTAATTCAGTTATAGTAGGGGATTTTTAAAAAAAATATATTTTGTTGTTTTTTTTATAGAGAGGAAGGAATAGGGATGGAGAGCTAGAAACACGATTGATCAGCTGCCTCCTGCACACCCCCTACAGGGGATGTGCCCACAACCAAGGTACATGCCCTTGACCAGAATAGAACCTGGGACCTTTAAGTCCACAGGCCGACGAAGTATCCACTGAGCCAAATCAGTTTTGTCTATAGTAGGGGATTTTAACACCCTATGGACACCAATTGGTAGGTTTTCCAGACAGAAAATCAACAAGGGGACAGCGGCTGTAAATGACACACTAAATCAAATGGCTTTAATTGATATCTTCAGAGCATTTCACCTCAAAGCAGCAGAATATACATTCTTCTCAAGTGCACTTGAAATATTTTCTAGGACAGACCACATATTAGAACACAAAACAAATCTCAATAAATTTAAGAAGACTGAAATGTCAAGCAGCTTCTCTGACCATAATGATATGAAATTAGAAATCAATTACAAGAAAAAACTGAAAACACACATTTGAAAGTTAATTAGCATCACTAAACAATGAATGGGTTAAGAATGAGAGCAAGAAAAAAAATCAAAAGGTATCTTGAAATAAATGAAAATGACAACACAACAATCCAAAATCCATGGGACAAAGTAAAAGCAATTCTCAGAGGGAAATTCATAGCATCACAGGCCTACCTCAAGAAGAAAAATCTCAAATAAATGAACTTTGCACTTAAAGGAACTTGAAAATGAAAAGTCCAAAATGAGTAGAAAGAAGGAAATAATAAAGATCAGAGCAGAAATAAATGAAATAAGAGTCTAAAAATACCCTACAACGGATTAATGAAACCAGGAACTGGTTCTTGAAAAGATAAATAAGACTTACAAACCTTTAACCAGACACATCAAGAAAAAAAGAGAGAGGACCCAAATAAAGAAATACAGAGGATTCTAAAAAAATATTGAGAACAACTCTATGACCACAAATTGGACAATCTGGAAGAAATGGGTAAATTTCCTAAAAGTATACAATCTTCCAAAATGCAATCAGGAAGAACAGGAAATCTGAATAGACATATTGCAACTAGTGAAACTGAAGCAGTAATAAAAACTCCCCAAAACAAAAGTGCTGGACCAGATGGCTTCTCGGGAGAATTTTACCAAACATTCAAAGAACTAATACATATCCTTCTCAAACTATTCCAAAAGAATCCAGAGGAGAGAAGACTCCCAAGCTCATTTTACGAGGCCAGTATTATCCTAATCCTGAACACAGATAAAGAGAGGACAAAGAAAGAGAATTACAGGCCAATTATCCCTAATGAACATTGATGCCGAAGTCCTCAACAAAATATTTGCAAACGGATTCGACAATACATTTAAAAGATCATACACCATGATCAAGAGGGATTTATTGCAGGTATACAAGGGTGGTACAATAGCCACAAATCAATAAACATGATACATCATATAGACAAAATGAAGGATAAAAATCACATAATCAGATCAATAGGTGCAGAAAAAGCATTAAAAAAACCCAGCATTCATTTATAGTGGGAAAAGAAGGAATGTATTTTAACACAATAAAGGCCATATATAACCCCACAGCCAACATTACACTCAATGGGCAGAGTAAAAGCATCTCCTTTAAGCTTGGGAATAAGATAAGTATATCTATTTCCACCATTCTTATTCAATACTAGAGGCCTGGTGCACAAAATTTGTGCATGGGGAGAGGGGGTCCCTCAGCCCAGCCTACACCTTCTCCAATCTGGAACCCCTTGAGGGATTGTCTGACTGACCATTTAGGCCCAATCCCTAAACGGTCATACGGACATCCCTCTCAGAATCCAGGCCTGCTGGCTCCCAACAGCTTGCCTGCATGCCTTCCTATTGCCTCCAACCACTTCTGCTTGCAAGCCTGATCACCCCCTAACCACTCCCTTGTCAGCCTGATTGATGTCTAACTGCTCCCCTGCCAGCCTGTTGGCCCTAACTGCCCTCCCATGCAGGCCTGGCTCCCCCCAACTCCCTCCTCTGCCAGCCTGGTCACCCCCAAATTCCCTCCTCTACTGGCCTGGTCACCCCTAACTGCCCTTCCCTGCAGGCTTGATCACCCCCAACTGCCCTTCTTTGCTGGCCTGGTCCCTCCCAAATGCCCTCCGCTGCAAGCCATCTTATGATGGTCATCTTGTGTTCATATGGGGGCAGGATCTTGACCACATGGGAGCAGTCATCTTGTGTGTTAGAGTGATGGTCAATCTGCATATTACTCTTTTATTAGATAGAAGGAAGGTCTGGTACATGAGTGGAAGCCAGCTGGTTTGCCCTGAAGGGTATCCTGGATCAGGGTGGGGGTTCCCTTGGGGCATGGGGCAGGCTGTGCAAGGGGCCTGTGGTGGTTTTCAGGCTGGCCACACCCCCTGGTGACCCAAGTGGATGCCCTGGTATCTGGGATTTATTTATCTTCCTCAATTGAAACTTTGTAGCCTGGAGTGGAGCCAAGCCTGCTCACTCAGTGGCGGCAGCCATTGAAACTTTGTTGCCTTAAGCAGAGGCCTCGGTGTGCAGGAAAGCTTGGCTTCCTCCATCGCTGGAGGCAACCCAAGCCTCCCTCCTCCTCTTTCTGTGGCCGTAACCCTTCACTCCATGGCGGCAGCCATTGAAAATTTGTTGCCTTAAGTGGAGGCCTAGGCTAACCAGGGTGTGCGGAAGGCTTGGTTTCCTCCATCACCAGGGGCAACTCAAGCCTCCTTCCTACTCTCTCTGTGGCCGTAGCCATCTTGGTTGGATTAATTTGCATACTCGCTCCTGATGGCTTGTGGGTGTAGTGGAGGTATGGTCAATTTGCATATTACTCTTTTATTAGATAGGATAGTTCCAAAAGTCCTAGCTACAGCAATCAGAATTCAAAAAACACTAACACCTAAATGTCTAATAACTGATGACCGGAAAGTAAGTAAAATGCCAGTATATCTATGAAATGAACTATTATTTGGCAACAAAAAGGAATAAAATATTGATCCATGATACAACATGGGTGAACTGTGAAAACATTATGCTGAATGAAAGAAGCCAGTCACAAGACTACAAATTATATGGTTCCATACATCTGAAATGTCCAGAATAGGTAAGTACAGAGACACAAAACACATCAGTAGTTGGGTAGGGGTAAGGAGTGGGGGACTGAAGGGTGACAGCTAAAGCACAGTAGGTGTCTTTCAGAGATGATACAAATGTTCTGAAACTGACTGTGTTGAGGACCGAGCAACTCTGCGACTATGCAAAGAACCATTCCATTGCACCCCTTAGCTGAGTGACCTGTGGTATGTGAATCTTATTTCAATAACGCTGCGACAAATGCTAATAGCATGAGAGAACTGAGATTTTGTAACTCTGACTTTGATGTAGCATATGAAGGTGTTGCTATAAAACACGTAAGGTTCTCAAGTTTGACTTTTTTCCTAACTAGGCATTGAACTGAAAAGTTGGCAGTCACGCATGCTTGAAAATATATGACATAGTGAACTTTTAGGCCAATGCGTCTCTATGAAAACAATGGGTAAAGAATGTGTGGCTTATAATCAGAGCTCAGTTTCTCTCCAACATTCAGAATCTCGGGCAGAACAAGAGGCAAACTGACACCTGGAGGAGGTAGGCCCTTGGAGGAAAGTAAGAACGGCTAACGCTTACAAAGCACCAACTATGTGCTGGGCATTGTTCTGTCTTCTCACAGGTAGCAACCGGTTATTTCCCCCAACCACTCAAAGAGGTCTGCACTACGATTAGGCCCCAATCATAAGGGACTAGAGCCAGAGTCTATGCTCTTAGCAGCTGGGCTACATGGCCCGTCTGTATTTTCTCCTGCCTGTTACTCTCCTCAACAATGTAGCTTTTAAGAATTAACTTAGACTTCATGAATAATGGCATTTACTGTGACTCTAATGGGGGAAAATATTTTTATTTCTAGGGGGAATATCCTTTCTATTTGAGGGAGAGTAATTCATAAATAGATGATTATAGACCATAAATTCGTCTTTACTATCCTTCCTTTCTTTCATCCCCAAACCTTTTTAATGCAAAACAGTGAACATCAAACACGGATGGCTGAGCAGAGTTCTTCATTTCCAGAGAGAAGTGCCCCCCACCCCTTTTAATGCAAGAGTATTTAATTGGAAAGGAGAAATAGGCTAATAAAATTTCTATCACCAAATAAAGTGACAGGACAGAAATGACTTCAGTATTCTTCCAGTTTGCGAATGTTTTCCATTTGCTTTAAAAGCATGTCTTATTGACAGATTCCTTCCCCACCTCTCATTTTTTTGAAGGGCAAGGAATGCTAGCGTTTCAAACTCCAGCATGTGTGTATGTATGTATGTATGTACATATTTAGGTTTCAGAAGTCTCATTTGCTTTTTCAGTTTTCACTAGGAGTACTGCTTCTGCAGACCCTTCACCGATGCACTGGGGAAGGGTTTCTCTCACCGCAGCACAGACTCAGTGATGGTTTCACAAATTCGCAAGAAGCACACAGGTCACAGGGCTGGCGAGCACCTAGGAGATTGGACATCAGCGTGGACTGTGGTGGTCGGTCTCCCAGGAGCTCTCCTGTCCTTCCTCCTCAGCAAGTAAGTCCCCATGTCCCCTTTAAGAAGGAGCAGCCCTGTGACACCATCCTGGAATCTGGGATGTTGGCAGCACGTGTGCAGGGTGTGAGTCCCAAGAACTCACCGTGAAGGAAGGAGGGATGCTCGTCTTGGCCCTTCCTCTTTCTGTGCTTGGAGTGAGGACAAGCCCCGAAGCTGAGCAGCCAGGGGGGAGCAGGTGCTGGGACAGGGGAGCAGCAGGAAGCAGGGACCTGGGCCTCATGACCGTGCAGAGGCGGGCCCGGTCCTAGACTGCAGACCTGTGACCGTGCTCAGGTTGCTGGGGGAAGGAACTTCCGTGTTGTGCAGCGGCTGCTACTTTGTATTTTCTGTCTCTTATACCTAACCCAATGGTCGGCAAACTGTGGCTTGCAGGCTACGGTTTGCTGCTCTGTTGACTACTGAGTGTGCTGACCACTGATCTTCCTGGATCCTCACTGACACAGGGCTCAGGAGCGTGGCAGCTTTTCCTCTGGTGTTGCTATTCTTTTTTTATTTTATTTTAAATAATATATATTTTTATTGATTTCAGAGAGGAAGGGAGATGGAGAGAGCGAGAAACATCAATGATGAGAAATAATCTTTGATTGGCTGCCTCCTGCTCGCCTCCTACTGGGGATTGAGCCCGCAACCTAAGCATGTGCCCTGACCAGGAATTGAGCTGTCACCTCCTGGTTCACAGGTCAATGCTCAACCATTGAGCCATACTAGCTGGGCTAGTGTTGCAATTCTTCATCAAAGATTCACGTCAAGAAACACCAATAAGAAAGGGTATATGCGTCCCTATGTTCACTGCAGCACAATTCATCACAGCTGAGATTTGGAAACAGCCTAAGTGCCCATCAGCAGATGAGTGGACTGAAAAACTGTGGTACATCTACACCAAGGAACACTACCCTGTGGTAAAAAAGAAGGAACTTTCACCTTTTGCAACAGCGTGGATGGACCTGGAGAGCATTATGCTAAGTGAAATAAGCCAGTTGGAGAAAGATAAATATCACATGATCTCACTCATTTGTGGAATATAATGAACAACATAAACTGATGAACAAAAATAGATCCAGAGACCGAGAAACACCGAATGGACTGTCAAACCTCAGAGGGAAGGCAGGGGAGGACAGGAGATGTAAGAGATCAACCAAAGGACTTGAATGTATATTAGCATAACCAATGGACACGGACGCTGGGATGGTAAGGGCTTGTGGGAGGGTGTGGCTGGGGAGGGGTTGATGGGGGAAAATGAGATATATGTAGTACTTCAAACAAACAAACAAACAAACAAACAGAAGTCATAGATGGCTGCTATATTGAAGTTCAATGAGAGGAATCAGACTGTAGAAGATTCTGTAAATCAGGGGCCACCATGGTAGGCACTATTCACTGCTGTGCAGTGCATACAAATTACATGGACTCCTGACATCAGCTCTGCCCAGGTGAAAAATGAGATGTATGTAATACTTTAAATAAATAAATAAATAAATAAATAAATAAATTCATACCAGATACAGGAATCTATAACTTTAGGAAATTGTATGTTGCGTCTTGTGTGTGCTCATGTACTTTTCAAGAAGAAATGGCCATGATAATTCACTAAACTTCTTAGATGCTCAGCTTTCTCCCTGTGACAGGAGAGCACAACACTCACCTGGGCAGAGCTGATGTCAGGAGACCATGTAATTTGTATGCACTGCACAGCAGTGAATAGTGCCTATCATGGTGGCCCCCTGATTTACAGAATCTATACAGTCTGATACTTCTCATTGAGCTTCAATGTAGCAGCCATCTATGACTTTCCTACTTCCTCTCATTAAATTTCCACGAAAATTGCCAAGAGCACAGATTCTTTTTCCACACTGTCTACTGCATTCACTCTGTTCCTCTGTACCCACTACCTCCACCCTCAGCTTTACAGCCCTTGTCATCTTCTCTCAGAGAACCCCAAACAGGCCAACAGACCTTCTCATTTGGGTTACTCCTCTACTCCACTCCACATTCTAACGGACAAAGCCAATGGTTCTCCAATACAGAGCAACTGAAACTACCAATTCAGTGCTTTAGTAGTCAAGGTAGCACAACATAAACTTGGGATTCATACAAACTTAGGCTTGGGTACTGGTTTTGCATCCTTATTTGCTCTGTGATCTTGTAACTTCTCAGAACTTAAGTTACTTTAGCATGAAACAGAAACAGCAGTATCCACTGCCCAGGTTTATAGAGAGGATAGAAAAAATATGATATATAAAAGAACAAGTTTGGTGCCTGGTACATAATAGGTGCTCAATAAATTCAGTGTTTTACTTCTTTCCCTCTTTGAAGCGGCCATCACTCTTCCACTTACTCTTATTTGACAATGCACGCCACGCCAGTCAAACCAGATTGATTATCTGCCACTCCTCAGATGAACATTCGGTCTTCCACTCAATTCTGAAATTTGCTCATGCTGATTATTTTTTCAACTGCCTCCCTCACCCCAACTGTTTTATCTGATGGAATCTTACTCAGCCTTCAAGGACTCCCTGAATCACCTTCTCCTCCACGGTCCCTCTTTCTGGTGTTTCCAGCCAGACGGAAACTCGTTTGGAGAGGCCCATTCTCGTGTGTCTGCTGTGGAACGTCACGGTCTGCGCTGCCTTGATTTGTGTGCTTGTTCTCCCTTCCGAAAGCGATCAGAACCAGAGCCCACTCACTTCCGTGTCTCTCGTGGCCCTGGCCCGGAGGCCCTTTTATCTGTATTTACTAGTCATCTCAGGTGGAGCTCTTTTACTGTCTTCCCAGACCTCCGTCATACTCTCACAACGCTGTGAAGACAGGATGATTGAAACGGGTCCAGGGAGCACTCTATGTTAGCCCCCCACCCCACTCACTGTCAAAAAACAAGGCAAGGACTTCTGGATGCAGAACACTGAGGAGTGGGTCTAGCACTGTTACCCATAATTCAAAGCCACTCATTACTGCGTCCGCTGGGTGCACACAACTTCCCTTTATTTCCTGCGAGGCTGGCTCTGTCTCTTCCTCCTCCAGAGCCCCCAAGACTTTGTCTTTTCTGCGTTTCAACAAGGACTCCCCTCTCTGCCTGTGAGCCCCCTCCTGAAATGATGAATGGGAGCCAAGCCTTCTGGACACGTCAGCCCAGCGCCCCTGGGAGGAGGGGCTTATGCCACGGCGCTCGGGATTCTGCGAACACATGTGCGGCATCAGTGACCCGCCCGACGCAGCTGGAAAGAAACACCCCAGAACGCTTCCCTGTACAGTGGTACCTCGAAATACTATACGAGTTTAATTCATTCCATAACCTTGAGGCGTGGGAAACTATGAGACGCTCGAGTCGCGGAAAACTGGTGGGTCGTGTGCAGCCGGCCGATCCGCACGATTACTCCTATCTCAAATGTTGCTCATATTTCAAAGCAAATATTACTCACTCGACGGCTTGTATCTCAAAAATCTTGTATGTTAGGGCACTCGTATCTCGAGGTACCACTGTGTTCTCTGTAAGCTGCACAGAAGAGGCAGATCAGGTCAGATCGCGGGGAGGGTTCTCTTCTGCAGCGTCCCCAGCGCTGATATAACCTGGCCTACCACGCCCGCGTGCTCTAGTGTTACAGGAAACTCGGAAAGCCAGGGTTAAGGCACAAACGTCTCGTTTTCAATTTACTGGGTAATATCGATTTGGAACATTTTTCCACGTCATTAATAAATAGGTTCAAATCCATACAGCTATCAGGTTTAATGCAGCTTTAGTTCAGTCTGTGGATAAGTGTGCAAGATAAAATGTTACTAAGAATACCAAACACAATTAAATCACCGCTAAGCTGCAGACGGTAAGCATCACACATTGTAAACTCAATGTCAAAAATAGCCAGTATTTTCTATGGAAGGTTCTCACACGTCGTTATGGCCGGGGGGTGGGGGGGGAGGAGGGCGGGGGATGGATCCAGAACCTGTGCAGCTGCCTATGAGCCACACCGTCCTCTGTGAGGAAGGAAGCACGGATCAAGACAAGGCATCGCTTCAGCATCCCGGGGACCAGAAAATGTCTCACGTGTGTCAGTAAAACACACGTGGAGCATGCCTAATCTGTGTGTTGGGAGGATGCGGGGGGAGGACGAGGAGAAGATTTAAAAAGTGATGGGAAGCTTCTCTGCAGACGCAGCTGGCCTTTGATGTGCAGAGAGAAATAGCTTTGCCAGAATCTGCAGAGGGAAAGGCGGAGAGAACCAGAGCAAGAATGAGGCAGCTTTTGGGGCAATTCTCGAGCCACGGCCCATCTGCAAAGGGCTGAGCACCCCGTGCGGCCTCAGAGCCAGGCGGCTGGGCAGAGACACTGAGAGGGAGGCAGGACTGACCACGAGTGTGGCCACAAGCGCAGTGAGAGAGAGATAGAGCGGGTCCCGTGGGGGTGGCTGTCAGCTCACAGTGAATTCATAGCCACGCTGGTGAGTGTGACTGCACACCCATGGCTGTGGTTGGCTGGGCCAAGCTCCTGACACAACCAGCTCAACCAGGGAAGTGGAACAGGACTGGAGCTTGAACTTGGAGCTCGGGGAGCTGTGGGGAGACTACTGGTGGCCTGAGAAGCGGGGCGGGGGAAGCTAGACGTTGAAAAGGAAGAAAAAAAGCAAATACAGAGCAGAGAAAGTGGAGTGAGCAAATATCCCCCTGCGCCCCTCTCTCCCAGTCCTGGCCCCGTCTCTCCAGAGGCCCAGCGGCATTTTGCCCTTGGTGCCCAGGACTCCCCACTGCATCCTCGATGACAGCGGGGAGACCATGTTTTGCTAAGCCAGCTTTAGTGCCGGGGGATGGGGTGGGTTCTGAGTTTCGCTACCTGCAACCCACAGGCCTGGAGCTGACGTAGCACCTGGGAAGCGCCTGACCCTGCGGCGGCAGTAAGTGCCGTCTCTTACAGTGGCTGTTCTCCGTCAGGGGAGCGGCCCTCTGTCACTGCAGAGGCAGCATTCAGAGGGTTACCGCCATCAACAGACGAGAGACACAAAACTCTCTCAGAGTCAGGGCTTCCTTGGTCTCCTATAGTAGGACCCAGGCTTTTTAATCGATTGATAGGCTGACGATGATGACAATAATGGTGACAGCAGCTACTATACATCCAGTGTCATAATAATAATGGGCCTTTATCTGTATAAGCACTATGATCGGTGCTTTACATGCATTATCTCTGCTCTTCAAAACTCTTTTTTTAAAAATATATTTTATTGATTTTTTAAAAAAATATATTTTATTGATTTTTTACAGAGAGGAAGGGAGAGCGATAGAAAGTCAGAAACATTGATGAGAGAGAGACATCGATCAGCCGCCTCCTGCACGCCCCCTTCTGGGGATGTGCCAGCAACCAGGATACATGCCCTTGACCGGAATCGAACCTGGAACCTTTCAGTCCACAGGCTGACGCTCTATCCACTGAGCCAAACCGGTTTCGGCTATTTTATTGATTTTTTACAGAGAGGAAACGAGAGGGATAGAGAGCCAGAAACATCGATGAGAGAGATACACAGATAAGCCGACTCCTGCACACCCCCTACTGGGGATGTACCCTCAACCAAGATACATGCCCTTGGCCGGGATCGAACCTGGGACCTTTTAGGTCCCAGGCCGACGATGCTCTATCCACTGAGCCAAACTGGTTTTGGCTTCCTCATAACTCTTGAAGGCAGTGAGAGCACACGTTTGTTTGGAAAGGCTTGTGACACAAGACGCAATGAAGATGTCATCGGGAAAGGCCAGCATGCTGGGAAGGCAGGCACCATAGGAGAGTACTCAGCATGATGGATTCACCGTAATTCAAGATCTGGCCATTGACCTTGTAGTCCCAGAACATTCTCATGGTGCCCCAGCACTGACGGAATTTAGGAATGCCGAGTCATGCAACGAAGTTCATGGGAGACTGATATATAAACCAGATGCCAGGTTATTAATTTACCATGAGGTGTGTAACTGCCAAGGAGCCCGATACTGATGCTGGTCTGAGCAGCGGATGGTCCTTCCTACAGGGACAGATTGTGTTGGGAGGCAAACTATTAGAAGGCTGTTTGGGTGGCTGGGTGATCTGAATATGAGGCACAGGGATTGGACAGCTGCTATATGCATCTCCACAAATGGGATTAGGCTGACAGGTAAACCAGACAGAAAGTTGGGTACCAATTCTTCTGATGCTGCCAGGATAATTCCTTGAACCTTCTAGGCTTCTAGAGCTGACCAGCTCTTCTCCTGAAGGAAACATTCTTTCCTGAGATGTCCCCCACACATCGTGTGTCTGGGAGTCCTTTGATTTAAGGTTATTTTTTAAATATTGGGTTTGGTTCGTTGTTTTATGATTCAACAATCTGAAGTAAAAGAATAATTTTATTTTCCTTCTTTTCACATTTCTCAACAAAGTAGCTTATCATCACTCAACATATCATCTACAATACAGTGGTACCTCGAGATATGAGTTTAATTCATTCCTTAACCTTGAGGCGTGGGAAACTATGAGACGCTGGAGTCGAGGTAAACTGGTAGGTGGTATGCAGCCGGCCGATCCGCGCGATTACTCGTATCTCAACTGTTGCTCATATTTCAAAGCAAAAATCGCTCGCTCGAGGCTCGCATCTCAAAAAATCTCTTATGTTAGGGCACTCGTATCTCGAGGTACCACTGTATTATTATCCCAATGTTGTACACACAGGGTGAAGAGCATGGGATCTGGAGTCTCAGAAAGATGTGGGATAAAATTCTGGCTCTACCACTTTACATTTTATGGTAAAAGACCAGTTAATCTCACCTGCCTTAGTTTCCCCACTTATATTATGAAGATAATGCCCACATCACAGAATAAAATAAGATTTAATGAGTTATGTATACAGAGCACCTAGCACAGCACTGGGTATAATTCACCAAGGTAACCACAACACATCAGAGCAAAAATAGCACAGTTCTCAACCACTTAGATTCTCCTTGGTTTCTGAGCATACAATTTTTTTGTTCATTTTTCTTCCAATATGATTTTTGTAATCCTATTGGTGTGAAAAACTAATTTCCCAAACTTATGAACCAGATAAACTAAAGTGAACTGGCAACAAGCGCATTGATTTCTTTGGTTTCCTGTTCTCCTTCCCCACCAGAAACAAACAAATGATACAGCTCGCTTTTGTCTTTTTCTCCTTGTTATCCTTGTGAAAATATCGTTTGAGGACTCTAGCCATGATGTTTTCACGTAAGAATTCTGTACCAAATTTTGAAGCTTAAGAATGCGTTTTTTTTGTTTGTTAATCTCATCCGAGGATAATTTTTCCCATTGATTTTTAGACAGAGTGGGAGGGAGGGAGAAAGCGAGAGAGAGAGAGAGAGAGAGAGAGAGAGAGGGAGAGATGGTGCTGCTGGTGGTGGGGAAACAGGGAAAGAGAATCATCTCTGTGAGAGAGACACAGTGATTGGTTGCCTCCAAATGTGCGCTGACCAGGGCCAGGGACTGAACCCTCAACCCAGGTATAGGCCCTTGACCGGGAATCAAACCTGAGACCCTTCTGAGCACAGGCCAAAACTCTAACCACTGAACGTACCAGCCAGGGCAAGAATGCCTTTTTAACTGGGAAAGTCCTATGAAATCATATAGCTTTAGTAACAAATTTATTCCCCTCCCCCAATTAATTCCACATACTCTTCAGATGTCAGATTACATGATTCTTCCTATATAAATGTACTGATCTATGCTAATATATATTCAGCTATTCTAACTTATGGGCTTGCAGCTGCAATTATGCCCTCTTTTCAATTATATTATAAGCCTTATAAGAGTCAGGGTGGATCTTCTATCTCTTTACGTCCTCATCTGTACATACATTGTTCCTATATTGATATTGAGGAGATATTCAATAGTTATTTGTTAAGGAGAAATAAAAACAACAGATAGCTGTTTGTCTTATTTGTTATAGTCACATTTTCTGGAAGTATGGATCTGAACCTAAGTGTCTATTTATTATTGTTTTGTGAACCTATGTTAATTTTCCCCTAAATTACCTAAATGTTATATTTCTTTTTTTCTCTCTGACTTTTAACTCCTGGAATCCTATGTACATCCTAGAGAAATTTCTGATATTAGCTCTTATATTTTTCTATTTAATCATAAAATATATTATCAATGCCCAACTCATCCTCCATTTTCCTTCTTTAATTTTGTTCCCCATCTGTTTACATTGCTTCAGCGACTCCCCATCCACTTAATGTTTGTCTTGAATTGTAATGCTGCAGCTTCATACTCCTACAGTCCTTGGGGGAAAGATGATATTTAGTTTGGCCTATTGTCACATACCGAATGAAGATATCTACAAATTTAATGCAACACGCAAATGCAAATTAACATGAAAACAAGAAGACTACAGTATTCAGAGAATAAGAACAGCACCATGAGGGATGTGGGTGAGAAGGAAATATCCGTTACCAAGTCTACTACAGAGGATGGATGAAATTGTACAATCTGGGTGCTTCCCGAATGGAATTCTTAGTAGGCAGAGCACACAACAGGATGAGAAGAGAGAAAAACTTAGTACCCGCTAGATACGGTGCCAGGCATTCCTTATTCTTAAGCTCATCTAAACCACAAAATATTCAGCATAAGTTTACCTTACAGATTCTAAATACTGTATACTATCAACACCTAAAGTTTAATGTGACAAAATTACAAACTGATCACAAAATATGCTCCTGGCCAAGACCGGTTTGGCTTAGTGGATAGAGCGTCGGCTTGCGGACTGAAAGGTCCCAGGTTCAATTCCAGTCAGGGGCATGTACCTTGCTTGCGGGCACATCTCCACTGTGGGGCATGCAGGAGGCGGCTGATCGATGTCTCTCTCTCTCATCGATGTTTCTGACTTTCTATCTCCCTCCCTTCCTCTCTGTAAAAAATCAATAATATATATATATAAGCTCCTGTTATTTTCTGTGAACTTGAATAATTTCAGGGTCTTCAGTCAGAACCCGTGATTAGTTCGATTTAACATTATAGACGTGTTTTCCATACTTTTTCACTACAATTGCAAAATAACTTCCATAAAGTCATATGGGAGCCTATCTGTACATCCCGTTATCAATCACAAAAAGATGTGTAAACAGGCAAATCGGAGGTTCTGTAAAAGTGAACTCTGTGAGGGCAGTTTTCCATGAGCGAAATGGTCCTGCAGGAAAAAATTATCCCAACTCGATTGTTTTTAGGTCTAAAAGACAAAGAGATGAACTTCTCTTTGAATTTAAGAACTAGCCTCTGTCTAGGGGGCAGCGGGCTTGGCAGAACAGCCAATGATCTCACCAAGAGCCTGGGTAATGTAATAACATGAGACTGCGTGTTTATGGTAGATAAGACCACTGGAGCATAACACAGTGCATCCTGACATAATTCCGTTTGTAAAACCAGAGCTCCCTCAATATCCCCTGCAAGACAATGACAAACGGTGTAAGACTTTTGAATAATATGAAACAGGAACACGACATTCATCCATTCAGTGTATTTACTGAGCATCGCCACAGCAGTGGATACGGTAAAGAACACAATGACAAACTAGATGGGATCATTTCCTGTGGAAACCTACAGTCCAGGAGGGAGACATGATGTGGACACTTAGTTAAAACGGGAGGAATAGGGTGAGCAGCAGCGTAACAGGTGCCACGAAAGGTGCTGGACTTTAGGGGCAGGGGGTACAATGTTTGCAGATGGTACCCAGGAAAGTCTGCATGAAACAGATGGCACGTGTGCTGTTTGGAAGTGGGGCTAGGATTTCAGCCGAAAAGAGCAGATTCGAATGAAGAGAGGGAAGTGGAGCGTCACAGGCTGGTTTGGGGGTGCTGACAGGCCAGCTAGACTACAGCACAGATTGTGTATAAGGTAGTGAAAGGCATGCTGGGTGAGGGGGCGGGGGCGGCGACTGTAGACGGGTATCAAGGTCAGTCTCGGGGTGAAAGAATGCCTGAGGCTATTCTCTGGGAAGGGATACGATCCCCATGCACTTGGAGAACTTGGGGGACCGTTTGAAGAGAGAGGTTGAAGGCTGGAATTCCAGTACAGGCCTCTCTGAGTGCTCCTGTGAAGGAGGCGTCTAGGGAACTCACTATGAGTAACGCATGCGTGTGTTTTAACTATAATATTTCACTTAATTCTCATGACAACACTGAAAAATAAATAAAACTAACTCCGGGGGTTCAGTTGAGGAAATTAAGGCTCCAAGAGATGACTAAGGTTGCTGAGTTAATGAAATAAAAAGGGGAGGGGAGCGGGACTCAGCGGTTGGGACTTTAATGTCACATCATCTGCATAAAGGCCTTTATAAGCTCCCTCAGCGCAGGCTCGCAGCTCAGTGTGGCAGGTGTGCCTCTGGTACACACTTAGAGAGACTCACATGTCGCAGGAGAATGGCTCTGATGAGAGTTTCTCCTTGGCAGCTGAAACTTACATTATTCTGATTTATTAAATATAGAGCAATAATACTCTGCTCCTTGGAAGCTGAAATCAGGGAGAGTCCTCTACCCCCAGTGGCCAGAGGAACTTCTCTGCGACACTGAGAGCTTCTTATGAGTGGATGCTGCCTCACCTGCCTCTGAGTCCCCAGGAGCGAGTCCAGGGAAGTACTCAGGGCAAAACTGTCATCATGAATCAAACTTGTGATTCATGCAATCTATTTTCTATTCCGAACCGGCATTTCAAGGACATGAAATAGTCTGTATGGTTCTAAGATTGCAACCCTGAGAGTTATCTCCTCGTAGTCTGCGCCAGATCTGGGATATAGAGTAAGTTCTCACTTAACATCATTGGGTTCTTAGAGCGGCACCAAAGCAATGCACAATGAAACCAGTTTATCCCACGGGCTAGTTGACACGAATAAGAGTTGAGGTCCCACAGCATCACATCAACGTTATAAGGAAACAAGGTTATTCGAGGTCCTGCTATTTGAGGGCTGGGCCAGGACTTCAGCATGGTAAGTGCTGCCTGACCCGCATGCTCAGCCAGACCAGCTGCCAATTCCAGGTGCTCCTTCCACCACTGGACCAAGCTCTCCCTTTCTATTGACAGTCAGTGCAACCGTGTCTCGTCCTTAGACTAGCATCCCTGTCTTTGAACTCTGCTCACATCTCGGCTTCTGTCTCCCTGACAAGATATGGAAAGTAGCAGGATCTCTCTAATATCAACTCTTTGCTTGTGGAAACCAGCCAGGCCCACTGTCTCAGCTTCTGGAACTGTCCCAATCTCCCGGCCTACTCCAGAGGGCCTGCGGAGTCATCAGCCCCTGCTCTTTCGGGTCTAGCCTGTGCTTCTGCGTCATGAGAAGAGTTCTGATAACAGTCATCACAGCAGTAGTGACAGTCTTCATACTTACACCACTTGCTCTGTGCCAGGCATTTTCCCAGGTGTTTTACAAATGCTAATGCCTATATCATCATAGTATTAACAGCCTCACTTTACTGATTAAAAAAAAGGCAAAACAAAGAACCTGAGGCTGAGAGATTAAGTTACTTGTCTAAGGTAACATGGTTTGCTAGTGGCAGAGTCAGAATTTAAACCCGGCATTCTGGCTATAGTTCATTCTGCAGAGTGTGGACCTAAGCCGGCAGTTGGACATCCCCCGGGGGGTACCAGACCGCAATAGGATATGGGCTGGGCTGAAGGAACCTCCCACCCAGTGCACGAATGTTGTGCACTGGGCCTCTAGTGTATTATAATCAGGAATTTAAAAAGGAATTAAATAATATAATAATAGTACCTAAGCTAATATGAATTTTAAACTGCTCTGATTTATATTATTATTCTGATTGATTAAATATAGAGCAATCATTATAAAACTGGAGTCTCTATGTGCCAGACGCTGGAGATAAGAGATCAAGGCATACAAGAAGCTCGTTTTCTAACAGTAGAGTTGGACAGACCATAAGCAAGTCAGTAAGTAAATGCGCAGGATAATTTTGCATAGCAAAAACAGCTACGTATGAAGAAAGTAAAACAAGGTAATAGAATTCAGAATAAAGTCAACTAGTCAGGATATGACCTTTGAGGTGGCACCTGAGCGACAAAGAAAGGAGCAGAACAAGAGAAAAGGACCGTGCACTGGCACGCTCCCTGCGCTGGGAGCAACAGGGGGCGTGTGGCTGGAGCAGAGAAACAGGGGGAGACTGGCAGGCCTGCGGTCAGAGAGGTGGAAGGGCACAGATCATCAGTCCTTATAACCAGGGCAAGAGGTGAGTTTCTTTCTAAGGGACAAAGGAAGTCAGCGTAATGCCGCAAGTTAGGGAAGTGGTGTGACCTGGTGTACGTTTTGAAGGGTCATGTCGGCTGCCACTTGGAAAATGCGTGCTAGGAAGCCACGCAGGAGTCAGAGAGACCATAGGGAGCCCCTGCAGCAGGGAAAGCTGCTGTGGTGGGAACAGAAGATGGTCGCTTGGACGTACGGTGTTTCATAGAGAAATGGATGGAAGAGACGTATAGTGGAGGTAGAGGTGATGAGACTTGTTGATGAATTAGAGGTGGGGGGTGTTAGGGAGGGTAATCGGGATTGGAGTGGATGCTGTGTGATCTAGTAATGGGTAGAAGACTACGAGAGAAAAAATTTAGGAGAAATTCAGATTCACAGGATATTAGTAAGCAGAATGATAATAGAGCGAGATCCACAGTGACATTTGCATTCAGCTCAGGGAAATAGCAAGTAACAAACTCTCACAAAAATCATATGGCACATGATCACTCGTTAGTTTTCTAGTCTGCCTACTCAAGCCCCAAACAACAAGTTCTGAAAATGAAAGGAAAACTTAGTCATCCATTCTGGCTTAAGTGGACATACTTTCTTACTCTTAAATTTTTTTTATTGATTAAGGTATTACATGTGTCCATATCCCCCCATTGCCCTCCTCATCTCCCTCCCATACTTAAGTGGACATCCTTTATTTCAGAGAGCAGTTCTAGAAATGCTGAGGAGCTGTGAGAACATGATACATACTAAAAAAACATGTGATGAACTGAATAACACCTATTTGTCTTAGAGACTACGACCTCTACCTACGATAGGAATAATAGTAGAACTGAGAACTCTCAAAATTGCTATGCACTATGAATCTGAATTACATCAGTCCCTTCTTTTAAAATATTCTTTGTGTATACGTATGTGTGCATTTCTCTCAGATTCTATCATTAGAAAAAATAGGTATGCTCCAAGCATTTGTCCTACCATCTAACCAGCACTTTCCCGCGCAGTGTTATTTTAAAACGGGGAGTCATTACGTACCTGCAGCATGTCACCGAGGTCCGCTGTGCTGATATCGGGGTCCTCGGTGGTGTTGAAGGGCACGGGCGTTATCCTCACGAGGGTGAGCACCCGGGGTTCTGGGTACCTCCAGAGCATCATGCCCGGGCTCTCTTCCGTTTCGTTGTAAAACAAGACTTCGTAGACACCAGGCATTTTCAAAGGCTCTGTTAAACGGAAGTATAATTAACTGTATGTTTTTGAAGGGAAATATTTTGGTGTGTGACAGCAAGAAAAAATTATGGGGATAAAAGTAAAAGTATAAGGAAGCTGAGTGGTCCATTTTATAGGGTTTGAGCTGGGAACAAATCAAGAATTTTCCCTTAAGGTATATCAAATGGTGACTTATTATTTTTTGTACTGCAGGTATTAATGTACTTTATCAAGTGGTCTTATTCTATTACCATTTAGTCAACGTGCAGCTAAAACATGCACACATGTGTACACACACACACACACACACACACACACCCTGAAGCTGTCACTACTCACCAGCATCTCTTATATACTGAAAAAGACCCGTCCGCAGGTCATCGGAACTCTGTTCGCTTTTAAATGTCTGGTTCTTTTCCACAGGAGGTGGCACATGTGGCGCCGCTTCAGAAACTTCACCATTTCTCTCCTCATTAAGGTATCCACTGAGTAGCTCATGTAGAAGAACTAAACAATTCAAATGTTCTTGACCCCAGAAAACCTTTAGAACCAGATGAAAAATTTTAGTGGCTTTAAAATATAAACACTTCAAGAAAATAATTAGGTACCATCATATCTGAATTAATGCAAGACTGCAATTACGTTTAATTTAATTACTGACAATAAGTAAACGCTAATTTCTAAGTAATTGGACCGATAGGATGTAATTCTATTGCTTGAGTAAATATGTAAAAACAACAGGATCAATTACATCATATCTTATGTGACTAACAATCAATTTTAAATGCTAAATTAATGGTGAAATTATGTTAATGTGAGGTAATGTTTATTAACCTAGCTAAGAGGGAAAAGAACACCTATTATAGTCTAAGAAAAGGCAATGCAGATCTTCCAAGCCAAAAGGTTAATAAAATAAAAGTGATAAGCTTGTAGAATAGCTTCCTACATTTTGGCATGAGATTAAAAAAAACACATATTGATTATAGGGTTCTTTTCTTTGCATTTTTAAGAGAGAGATGGAAGATGCTAAATGAACCTGAACTATTCAAAAGCCTCCCAACTTTTGTGTTTAGTGAGAATGTGCCCCTACACAGTATTCCACAGCCCGGAATCAACCCTGCAGAGTTTCAGAACAAAAGTCTTAGTATTTCTTATAAGAGGGGACCAAGGTCCCTTTTTCTACATGTGAAAAATACTAGTCTCTAACGGAAGTCTGACCAGTTGGGTAATAATAATTTTGGGTTCAAAATATCAATAATGTTAAATGTCTATGAATATATTAGATAAAGGAAGCACAATAATTTAATTCCAAGAAAACCATAAAATGCTCACACATACATACACACAAATATATAGAGAGGTAGAAAAATTAACCCTATACCTTTTAGCTAAGTTTAAATCCTGGATTTGAGTCCTGCTCTCTGGAATTAAGGTATCTCAGAAATGAAGGTAAGAGATATGAGACTAAGTCTATCTAGGTTCTCATCAATATTATTTTTGGATCTGAAAAGATAGAGATAAGTGAAAAGTCAAATCGAACACTGCTCCAGCCTTTAAATTGTGAAGAGACAGTCATCTTTATAATATAGAGCTGATCTACCTTGATTTTGCTCATTGTTTTTTCAATTAAAATGAATGGGGTGACATGGTTAATAAGATCATCGATGTTTAAAGTGTACATCTCTATGAGACATGACCTGTATATTGCATTGTGTGCCCACCACCCAAAGTCAAATCACCTCCCATAAATTTGGCCTCTGCTTTTTTTGTTTTCAATATGCAGTTACTTTGCTGCCTTAAAAAAATGGTAATACAATGAATGTTTTTGATAACACAACACAATACCACATGTTTATTGTTAAATATATGAAAATTTCTAAGAGATGTGGAAAATCTCCAAAGCAGTACAAAGCAACAGGCTATTAGGATCCCTCCATATCTAGTTCTGTGTCAGTAAGAACACTGATGAAAAAGTTGGGGCAACACAATTTTAAGATGACAATAAGAAATTAATATATAAGGTGCCTCCATTATTCACAAATTATTCATTTCCATTTTCTATAATTGTGCATTTCTTAAATATTTGAATTTATATAAAATTTGGAAGATAACAGCTCATCTAAAGAATACATTACCAGGAAAAATAAGAAAACCAGAATAGGTTAGTAACGACTGATGAATTTGAAGCAGAAATGAAAAAACTTCCAGCAAACAAAAGCCCTAGTCTGGGGAGCCTCAGAGGGGAGTTTTCCCGAACATTTAAAGAAGAACTAACATTTGTCCTCCTCAAATTATTCCAAAAGATCCAAGCGGAGGGACCCTTCCAAGCTCTTTTTATGCGGCCAGCATAATCCTAATTCCAAAACCAGACAGACACACTACAAAGAAAGAGAATTACAGGCCAATATCCCTGATGAACGTAAATGCTAAAATCCTCAACAAAACAGCAAACTGGATCCAGCAATACATTAAAAAGATCAGACACTGTGACGAAGTGGGACTTATTCCAAAGAATCAAGGCTGGTACAATATTTATAAATCAATAAATGTGATTCTGCACCTAAACAAATTGAAAGATAAAAATAACATGATCATGTTGATAGCCACAGAAAAAGCATTAAGCAAAATCCAACGCCAACTTTTGATAAAAACTCTGAGCTGAGTAGGAATAGAGGGACCATACTTCAACATCATAAAGGCCGTGACAAACCTACAGCCAACATCATACTGGATGGGCAAGAAAGAAAACCATTTTCCCTAAGAACAGGAACAAGTCAGGGATGTCTGCTTTCATCACTGTTATTCAACACAGTACTGGAAGTGCTAGCCATAGCAACCAGACAAGAAGAAAAAATAAAAGACATCCAAATTGGAAAGGAGGAAGCCAAACTGTCATTATCCACAGATAACAGGGCGGTGTACACACAAGACACTAAAGACCACCAAAAAACTACTTGATTTAATAAATGAATTCAGCAAGGTAGCAGGATACAAAAGTAACACCCAGAAATAGATGGCATTTTTATGTAATGAATGAACTCTCAGAAAGAGAAAGAAACAAACAAAACATCCCATTTATCATTAACAAATGGGATTACCATTAACAAAAAAAAATCAAGATACTTAGGCATAAACTTAACCAAGGTGGTAAAAGATCTGTACTCAGAAAACTACAGAAAATTGAAAGAGACAGAAGAAGATATAAACAAGTGGAAGACTATACTGTGTTCATGGATTTGTAGAATTAACATCATTAAAATGTCCAAAAGCAATCTACAAATTCAATGCAATACCTATTAAAATACCAATGGCATATTTCACAGATCTAGAACAAATGCTCCAAAAATTTATATGGAACCCAAAGAGACTCTAAATAGCTGCAGGAATCTCGAGAAAGGACAAAGTTGGAAGGATCACAATACCAGATATCAAGCTATACTATAACACCACTGCAATCAAAACAGCTTGGTTCTGGCATAAGAACCAGCATGGAGATCAATGGAACACAAAAGAGACTCCAGAAATTGAACCAAGCCATTATGCTCAATCAATATTTGACAAAGGAGGCAAGAGCATACAATGAAGTAAAGACAGTCTCTTCAATAATGGTGCTGGAAAAAATGGACATGTACATGCATAAAAGTGAAACTAGACCACAACTTACACCATACTAAAAAATAAACGCAAAATAGATAAAATATCAGACATTTCACATAACAGAATTTTCACATATATGTCATCTAGGGCAAGAGAAACAAAGGAAAAAATAAACAAATGGAACTACATAAAAAAATAAAAAACTTCTGCACAGCAAAAGAAACCAGGATCAAAATGAAAGCGAAACCACTGTATGGAAGGAACATGTTTGCCAATGACACATCTGATAAGGGGGTTAATATAAAAAATATATACAATAAAAGGAAGACAAATAATCCAATTAAAAAAGGGGCCAAGGACCAAAATAAACACTTTTCCAAAGAGCACATACAAATGGCCAAGAGACATATTAAAAAATGCTCAAAGTCACTATCATCAGAAAGATGCAAGTTAAAATGACAATGAGGTAGGTACCAACGCACACCTGCCCAAATGGCTACCATCAACAAATCAACAAACAAGTGCTGGCAAGGATGTGCAGAAAAAGGAACCCTCGTGCACTGCTGGTCAGAAGCAAACTGGTATACAACCAGTATAAAAACCAGTGTGAAGTTCCCTCAAAAAATTAAATATGAAACTGCCATTTGACCCAGTGATCCCACTTCTAGGAATAGATCCTAAAAAGTCTGAGACATCACAATCAGAAAGAATAGATGTACCCCTATGCTCACAGCAGCATTATTTATAACAGCTAAGATCTGGAAACATCCCAAGTGCCCATCAGCAGATGAGCGGATAAAAAGCTGTGATATATTTACTCAATGGAATATTATGCAGCAGTAAAGAAGAAGACAGCATGGAGGGACCTGGAGAGCATTATGCTAAGTGAAATAAGCCAACGAGAGAAAGACAAATACCGCATGATCTTACTTATATATGGAATCTCATGAACAAAATTGACAGAATAAATCTAGAGACATGGAAGCATGGTACATACTGCTGAATCTCAGAGTGGAGGGTGGTGCAGGAAGCAATTAACCAAAGAACTTATATGCATAAATGCATAACCCATGGACAGAGACAACAGTGCAGTGAAGGCCTAGGAAGGGGGTAGGATCGCGGATGAGAGGGTTAATGGGGGTTGAGGGGAAGAGGATATCTGTAATACTTTCAAAAATAAAGATAAAATCTTAAAAAAAAGAATATACTAAAATCTATCCAAATAGAGAATTTTCAAGAAATAAGTTGGAGACCCTCATACATTGTATACTTGGCTCTAAATAAAGAATCAAAGGTTGCAATGTGACTTCTATGTTATGTTAGTCATCATAATTTAGTATAAGGAATCTGCTATTAGAAAATGGTTCCTCATATATTGCTGATGAAACTGTGCTTGAGATATGTGGACTACTTTGTAATTAGAAAAGTGTACACATTAGGAAAAAGGTATTCATGACCTAGCAATTCTGCTCTTAGTCATGTATCCAAGAGAAATGAAAACATGTCCACACAAAAACTTGTACACAAATGTTTGTAAATTGATAAATGAATAAATAAGACACACACACACAGTGGACTAATTTGGCCATGAAAAAAGAATGAAATACTGGCACCTACTGAAAAATGGATGAACCTTGATAACACTAAACGAAAGAAAATGCTAAGTGAAAGAAGCTACTTGCAAAGTACCATATATTTACATGAAATGTCCAGAAGAGTCAAATCAAACCGGAAAAAAAAAATTGATTGGTAGTTGTGTAAACCTAGAGAAGGATTGAAGACTAATGGGGAGGAAATGCTAATGAGCTCAGGGTGTTGGAGTGTGTGTATGAAAATATTCTAAAATGAACTGAAGTGATCACAAAACTTTGTGAATATACTAAAAAATCAGTGATTTATGCACTTTAGGTGAATTGTATAGTATGTATATGAATTGATAATTCCTTTCTTACCACATCAAGATTTAAAATTAAATTTTTTTAAATTGATTTGAGGAAAGGAGAAGGAGAGAGATAGAAGCATCAATGATGAGGATCACTGATAGGCTGTCTCCTACATGCCCCCACTGGGAATTGAACCCGCAACCCAGGCAATGTGCCCAGCCTGGGAATCTAACCGTGACTTCTTGGTTCATAGGTTGATGCTCAACCAATGAGCCATACCAGCTGCACCAAGATTTAAAATGTAGTAAGAGTTCAAAAAATGAATGAAGGCTAGTTACAAACTTATGGGGAAAATACAGAAAATGTCCACATACCTGCAGCAGACCCCCACTCAAATCTATGGATATTTTGGGCGTGGAATGTTCTGGGCCTGGGTTGCCACTGTGTTTGCACCACCTAGCTTCCACATCGGCAGCTGCACAACACGGTCCTATCAGGATCCGGCTTCTTTCTCTAAGACTTGTTTTAAGGAGAAAATCATTTATGCTGAGTAGAAATGATGACCCCAGAATTACACCTAAAAAATACAAAAAAATAGAGAGGGATATAAGTAGTAATTCTTCCTTATTAAAAAAAAAAAAAGTTCGGGCAAGAATTTGTCGTTTTTACAGCATTAATTCGTCCTTTGTCCTCTTTCAGTCGGCTTTCCCTCGTAGTTTTAGGCCATTTATATAGAATTCTAGTTACGGAGCAGGTATACCTCATTCACATTCCTAACAAAGCAATATTAGCCAAAACATTATGACTTTTTCCATGTGTGAGCATTTTAAGTTTTATGAGTAGAGACATTTTCATTAAATTGTGCTAGTTTTTCAAACAAATACATTAAGAATAAGAACAGCTGCTTCATTTGTCTATTGTTAACATGATGAGAAAGGGCAATTTTCTGTGATTTCTTACAGTAAGAGTAAAGTATATTACTTTGCTAGACACTCAAGTTTTTGACTGGCTCATGTTAAAATCAAAACAATCAAAATATATAACATGTGTTTTCTAAAAATTTTAGTTTAATCCAAACTTCACACATCATAACCACTTGAAGTTTACAGAGTCTTAAAAACAGATAGTGGCAGGTTAGATTTATGAGGAAAACTATATGCTATAGTTCAAAGTAAATATACCCAGAAAAGGAATACACTTTAAAATGTAGGTTTTCTTTTGAACTTACACTAGAAGTACAGATCAAAACCTTTTCATAAAACCAATGGCATACTTTAAGATATTTGAATGCGAAGTTAGAGTGGTGGGTTAACTTTCCCCTAAGGAGCTCATATTCTGAATTGTCATTGTGAATATTGAATTTCACCAGACTACATTTGTAATGCCCATGGCTTATTTTTCTAATAATATTTGATCCTTAAAAGAGATGAAAGATTAAAAAACACCTTGGGCTGACAGTATACACTTTTCAAAGTACAGTACCCACACTGACTGTTCAATTCTGTGGAGACTTGAAACTTCACATACACTCTATGTTCCTACTGCAGAAATAAGATACACCGAAGACATCCCGCCCACCAAAGTGTTAGGGTGAAGACTTTTATCAAAATTATGATGGTGAAAATCAATTTCTTAAATTTTTTTTTGTAAAATATATTGTGGCACTAAGACTTCCATTTCATTTACATTGTTTTCTTGGTTTAAAACTATACTTCACTTAGACTAAAGGAAAAAAACAACAACAAAATAAAATATAAAGTCCGACCAGCATGGCTTAGTGATTGAGCGTTGACCTGTGAGTCAGGAGGTCATGGTTCTATTCCCGGTCAGGGCACATGCCCAGGTTACGGGTTCAGTCCCGAGGAGAGCGGGGGTGGAGGAGGCAGCCAATCCATTGATGTTTCTATCTCTCTCTCTCTCTCTTCCTTCTTCTCTGAAATAAATATATATATAGGAAACAAGCCCCTGAATAAATAATAATTAAAAACTTCTTAAGTCATAACTTCCTGACTTAACTGTGTTACATTTCCTGGTACAGTTAAGACTTCTCAACAGTAAAGATCTGCTAAACAGACATATCAGTTGATGAGTCAGTAATCTGTCATAATGGTATTTAAAAAGTATAAGCTTACTGCAGTACAATTATCCAGCAAATGTATGAATTGCATTACCTTTTATTCTCAAATACATTCATCATCATACTAGCCTGCAACAAAATATTCAATTGTCTGGTGGTAATCTTAATGTGAATGTCCTTTTGGTCCCTCATAGACAAAGTCTCCCTAGATTGCTTACCTTATTTAAGGCTTATCATGATCTCATCACAACCCAGACTGAAAAGATAGGTTCCCAAGACTTATCAATTTTTATATCATTCTTTGCAACTTCCTTATTTTAAAATGTCAAGGAAGAGAGGCCTTTGTAATTGAAGTGATTGACAGAAGACCCCGCCATTTTCAGCATCATGGACTGTGGTCATCCTGGAGGCAAGGGCCATCTTACTCATTATAGCGCTGGGCACGACAGTAGCTAAGCAGGACACACCTCACTGAGCGGAACCGACAGTTTAGAACCTGATGCTGGTTTCAGCTATCTCAATATATTTCTCACTAGACAGTAGGAAAGTACTTGAGTCTGCCATTCTTAATTTACATCATAGAACACTGTATCATACATAGAACAATAAGGCTAGACGGAAGAGACCTTAGAAGCCATCTGTTCCAAGTCTCCATCCTCTAAAAAAAAAGAAAATCAAAAATATTTTTAATTTTGAAATATAAGACCTGCCTAAAAGTTGAAAAAATATAGAGTTCCCTTATATCCTTCACCCAGCTATGTAACCACCGTATGAAATCAGAAGTCACACGGACATAATACTATTAAGTAATCTACAGATCTTATTTAAATTTTGGCAATTTCCCTCCTAATGTCGTTTTTCTGGTCAAGTGTCCAACAAAGGATCCCACTGCATTTAGCCGTTGTCTTTATCCTGTGGCAGATCCTCTAACTTTCTCTCTCTCATGCCCTTGATACTCTTGACTAGCCCAGGCCAACTATTTTGCAGAATACCTCTCCATTTTATCTAATGATTTCTCATTAGAATGTGGTAGTGAATTTTTGACAAGAATTCCAGAGAAGTGGTGCCCTTCTCTGCATCATATTTGTATAAGTGATGTTGATGTTTGATTACTGGTACTGGTAACTCTGATCACATGCTACTAAAGTGGTGTTTCAGATTTTGCCACTATAAAGTTGCTATTTTCCCATTTAAAAATAGTAAGACCTGTGGGGATATAGTTGGAGATTATGCACTATCCTCTTTGACATCAAACTTTTACTCATTAACGTTGGCATCCGTCTCTGGTTCTTGAATGCATCAGTTATTACTGTGGTGCATGATAATGTTGATTTCTAACTTTCTTATTCTTCTACATTTATTAGTATTATGTGATGAAAAGAGCTGTTCCTTCTACCCCACTTATTAGCTCAATTATTTATTTATATCAGTATGGACTCACAGATATGTACTTTATTTTATGGGTTATAATCGAGTACTCCCATTGCTTTGTTGCCTAAAGGGAACCAGCATGGGACATTGCAAACCCCTTCAAGTTGGTTCCTGTGTCTTTTTGATAGACCCCCCATCATTTCTTGGGAAACCTTTCTGCCCATAAGATGTTTCAGACTCTGATGAGGTCCATGATGCTAGTGTTGAAAGATCCTGAACTCACCTCCTCCTATAGACATACTGAATATACACCTACATATAGAGAAATCCCTCTTGAAAAAGAAATGAGGGCTGACGGAACAGCTGCACAACAGAGAGAGGGACCACAGAGGGAAGGGTAAGAGCGATGGAGACATGATAACAGCAGTAACCTCACCCCTGAGGAGTGAACTGCAGGAGGGAGGGCTATCACTGAGGGCCCTTGTGCAGACTGGCCCGCGCTGGGCACAGTGAAAAAACAGTGGACTAAAGGGCAGCGGACTATGTGAAGGAAATCCATTTACTAATCCTACAGCGTCTGCCAAATAGGCGAGAAACTGTTGGAAGTCTCTCTGGGACTGGAGGTGTGGGCCAGGGCCATTTTTAGTGAATCATGAAGAAATAGAAAACCTGAATAGACTGATTACAAGCAATGAAACTGAATCAAGAATTTGAAAACTCAAAAAACATCTCATCCAGGATGAGATTGCTTCACAAGAGAATTCTACCAAACATTTAAAGAATTAATGTTTATATTTCACAAAAAATTGAAGAGGAAAAAATGCTTCCAAACTCATTTTACAAGGCCAGCACTATCCTGATACAAAAATCAGACAGACACCACAAAAAAAGAAAGTACAGGCAAATGTCCCTGATGAACACAGATGTGTAAATCCTCTACAAAAATACGAGCAAACTAAATTCAACAATACATTAAAAGGATCACACACCAAAACCAAGTGATATTTATTCCAGGAACACAGGATGGGGCAACATCTGCAAATCAATCAATGTGATGCAGAACTTTAGCAATGTTAAGAATAAAAATCATCTCAAAGGTAAGAAAGAGGGCAGTGAGAAGAGATTAACTGAAGAACTTACATGCATATATGCAAAGCACACAGATAATTGTGTGGTAAAGGCCTGGGGTGGGGTGGAAACTGGGGGAAAGGGGATAATGGGGGAAATGGTGGACATCTATAATACTTTCAACAAAAACGATAAATTAAAAAAAGAAAATCGCATGATCATCTCAACAGGTGCAGAAAAAACATTTGACAGAATTCAACATCCATTTATGATAAAAAAAAAACTCTTAACAACGTGTATATAGAGAATGTACCTCCACATAATAAAGGCTATATATGACAATGCACAGTTAACATCACACTCAGTGGTGAAAAGCTGAGAGCTTTTCCTCTGAGATCAGGAACAAAATAAGGGTGCTTTCTCACCACTTTTATTCAACATAGTATTGGAAGTCCCAGCCGCAACAACTGGGCAAGAAAAAGAAATAAAAGGCATCCAAATTAGAAAGGAAAGGTAAAACTGGCACTATTTGCAGATGACACGGTACTAAAGACTGCACCAAAAAACTATTAGAATAAATGAATTCAATAAATTGATAGGATACAAAATTAATATGAATAAACTGGTTGCACTTCTATATACACTTATAAGCTATCAGAAAGAGAAATAAAGAAAATACACACATTTACAATTGCATCAAAAATAATGAATCTAGGAGTAAATTTAACTAAGGAGGTAAAAGACCTATACTCTTTAAAATGGAAGGCATGGATAAAAAAAGTGAAGAAGACACAAATAAATGGGATGATATACTGTGCTCATAGATTGAAATAATATTGTTAAAATGTCCACATTACCCAACGCAATCTATATATTGAATATAATCCTTGTCGAAGTATAAAAGGCATTTTTCACCGAACTAGAACAAAAAAATCCTATAATATGTATTAAATCACAAAAGACCCAGAATTGACAAAGTAATCTCAAGAAAAAAGAAAGTTGAAAGTATCATGCTCCCTGATTCCAAATTGTACTACAAAACAATTGTAATCAAAATTGTATGATAGTGGCATAAAAACACATATAAATCAAAGGAACAGAATGAAGCACCCAGAAAAAAATCCACACATATATGATCAATTAATCTATGATAAAGGAAGCAAGTATAAACATTGGGGAAAACACAGTGTCTTCAATAAATGATGTTGAACTGCTACATGTAAAAAGTAAAAATGGACCACTTTCCTATAGCATATACAAAACCAAATTCAAGATGCATAACAGACTTAAACATAAGACCTAAAATCATAAAACTCCTATAAGGAAACATAAGCTATCCCTACTCTCTTACTTCAGAAAAATTCTCTACTATCATTGGTTTAAGTATAGTTTCTCATGATAGTATCCATAACCACACCTAATTCCTAAATAAGTGCTTCTCCCAATAAAAAAATGTGGATATCCTGGATTACCTCCAACTTGAGATTTATCCAGGCATTCATTATTCAACCAATATTTATTGATTATCTACCATTTACTGGATATACCAAGATAAAGTGAATAATCTGTGTATTTTTTCACATCCCATTTTTCCTTGGCAATTTGTTAGCCTCCAGCTTTGAGATCTCAATAGAAATTAGAGGAAAAAAAAAGACAACAACAACCTTTATAATATTGAAAGACATGAACACTTCCCTATTACCATAGAAACCCTCTTCTTTCTCGCTTCTTCTAATTCACTTCATGTGCTATCAATTCTTTCATTCTGATCCATTATTTATTTAATTCTGTGTCATTGCTGTCCATTTTTCTCTCTCCCCTTTTCCCTTTCCCCCAATACCTTACTCTTTATATTTACTTTTTCTCATCTTTTTACAGTTTGAACTTGCCTGTATCTCAGGATTACTAGCATTGATCCCAGACTCATTTAAACACACACATGGCATTGAGAATTTAAGAAGCCAACGTTGGCTGTGAGCACACGGAACAGGCACTCCCAAGTGCATTAAGGAGACACATGACCAAGAGCTACCAATGTGCCCTTCATGGTGTCTTGTCTCCTTTCTTATCCTTCGTTTCGTACACCTTTGAGGAAATCAGGGGTGGGTCACTGTGGAGACTAATTTAACTCATCCCCATGTGCCTACCTGTCCCCTACATTTGCTACCCACACCAGCCTGCCTGGGCTTTGCTCCTCAAGACAGAATCCAGTTACCTGTGGACCACAGAAAGGTTCACGCGCAAACACAGCTTTTCAGTTTAAAATAGAGTCTCTGTTTCCTTTTCAATATTTCCTGCTAATTAAAAAAAACCACTTACAATAAAATAATAGAAAACCATGTTAGTTCAGTGATTTGGACGTTGGTCTAAGTGATCAATAATAAGAGATTATGGTGATCACTTAATACTAAAGAGTAGTTATGAATTTTGCAGGGGCCATTTATAAACGGGAAACCAAGCTTCACATTTTGACCACAAAATATGAAAACAATCCCTGGGATTCCCGACAGGCTGTTCATTCTCCCTTCCCCTCGCTTTCACTCCGTGAGAAGCTGGCCTGTGGGACCCCATCCCCTCCTCTCTTTCTTACGCAGGAAACACACGAAGTATCTTCGCTGGGATAAAATGAATCGCATTTTATATATCACCACACACATAAGCCCAGGGCCACTGAGGATACTGAGCTGTTAAGCAGGATACTTAGACATTCAAAATCCGGTATAAATGGCAACAGTTCTAGCATGTGTTTTCTTCAGAACGAATTCACGCAGGACTGGACCACGCGGCTATGTGGAAAAATTTTGAAGAACTATCTTCTTGGCACTGGAACATTACAGAAGACTGAGTAATTTTGCGATGTTTTATCTCTCTCTGCCTGTCTGTAAATGACAAAATGTTTACCTTTGTTCTAGGTGGTGAGTGTACAGGTGTCTGATGTGTTATGCTTTACATTTTCTGTACTTTTAATTTCCCCACTAAATTTCCAAAAACGAGAGGAGAAAAATATTAAAGAAATACGCTGTGAAAGTATAAGATTTAAAATGATCAGCTATCCTTTAAAAGCATGAACATCATTAAAATTCCTTAAGCCCTGATCAGGCGATCTTTAAGAACTTTTAATTTTGCAATAATTTTTGGCTTTCAGCAGAGTTGATGGCTTTTAACTTCAATATCCTTCACCCAGCTTCCCTTAATGTTAATGTAGCAACTTATGAGAGCATGATTCTCGAGAGCCAGTAAATTAACATCAATGCAAAACAACTAACTAGTTTAGACAACTTCTTTGAATTTCACCAGTTTCTCCTCTCATGTCCCCTTCGGATTCCAGCATCCTACCCAGGACCCACCGCTGCACTTATGAATGTGTGTTCAGGTCATTCTGACCCAGCGCATAAGCTCTTCCCGCTACCTCCTTCCATTCCACAGAATGCCTTTCTGCCTGATTTTTCCATTGGCTTCTTTCAAAAGTCTTGTGTTTATATTTTTAATTTCAGCCCTAGCAAACTAATGGCACATATTTAATTAAAGTAAATGAGGTGTAGCAACATTGAGAAGCAATTTCAGAAACAACTGGTGTGATAAACAGAAATGATCTTGCTTTGCTTACATACTGACATACTTTTCACGGAGTGTAAAAATTTAGTTCAACGAACTAATAGTTTCATGACCTTGAAAAATACTTCTTCAGAAGACTAATAAATGCAAACCACTTGTTTTGGAGAATGTTTACAGAGAGCTGCCAGCGCTACATCATCGTCTCTCCTGGACCTCGGGAAGGCTCCTTGCATCTCCATGCTGACTGTGCAAAATTCACTTGGAATCAAGCTTCTGTGTGTCTTTAGAAAGAGCGCTCCATGATGACATGTGCTAGCAAAGCATGTCCAGGTATTTTTTTTGCCCAGCTGGAAGCAATCCGAGGCTACCAGAAAACCAGCAAACATGTGTTAGATACATCCACAAGTCGATGGGAACAACAGCGAAGCATCGCGATGCCTCCAAACGTTAGGGAAGAAAACCTTTTACCAGTACAATCCACGAAACGATGACCAGCACTGACCAGAGGACTAGAAAAAGGCTTTGTGAGTATGGCCCATAAAGAGATGATGAGAGGTCTTTGCTAATTCCTTCAACGAATTATGTCGAAACACATAAAAATAGCACTTGGGTATTTTAACCACGGAAAAGCACACACCTTGCTCTCCATCCCCCCCGGACTCCCACAACTTGCTCAGAATATGTAAGTTTAGGTCAGATCCTATGTAATTACACTATATTTTGTAATGAGCCTCTGTAATTATGCCCAGCGATAAACTAAAGTGCAGGATAAGATCAGTATGTGGGACAAACCATAAAGCCGTGGGAATTACAATGGCTACGAGCTGAAAGGCATGCTGATGCTCCCCAACTTCCTGAAAAGCCTGGCCATGGAAACGAGAGTCCAGCTGAGACTGGTTTGACTCAGTGGATAGAGCGTCGGCTTGCGGATTGAAAGGTCCCGAGTTCGATTCCGGTTGGGGGCATGTACCTTGCTTGCGGGCACATCTCCACTGTGGGGCGTGCAGGAGGCGGCTGATCGATGTCTCTCTCTCTCATCGATGTTTCTGACTTTCTGTCTCTCTCCCTTCCTCTATATAAAAATTCAATAAAATATATTAAAAAACAAAACAAAACAAAAAACAAACAAAAAACGAGAGTCCAGTGGGCTGGTCTACCTGCTAACACACGTCCCTCTCCTCGGCACCTAATGATTTCTCCTGAGTGGGCTTTCCAGTCTCCAGGGATGCCCCCCAAGGCCTCCATGGACCCCTAGACTAATCCAAACCCTTTCCTTTGAACCTAGAAAAGTGACAAGTAGCAGAAATGGAATTTTTTCTCCCCTTTCCCATGAAGAAAGGGAGAATTACACATGAAAGATGAAAATGTCTGCTGAGTTGGCTGTTTATACTTGGCCCTGTCTGGGAAAGGTATTTTTTGAGAAATGTTTTAAAACATTCGGATCCTAGAAAATCCAAACTAAAAATACCAAAGGGTGAGGAGGGTATGCTTTGCCTCTTTCTTCCCCTCCAATCTGCCACCATGCGCACTGTTTTTACAGTTGTGCCAGTTTATTAGAAAAATAAAACTTGATTGGATCATGTGTCCATGTTTAAAAAACACCCAGACTGGCAGGTCTGACTGTGCATATTGGCAAGTGTATGACAACCTTTCCAGAGAGGAAAGAACAACAGCAAATACACGCTCCGCTCCGTGGGCTCTTAGGTGCATACAATAGCTGGTTAGTGTAATTACATTAGGAATTAATGTTTCAAAGAGTAAGTCACATGGATGGAGGAACTGGTATAAACTTTGCTAACAATGTTGAAAGCAAACTGACTTGCTAAGTAATGCGCTGCAATGGCTTAGGGACTAGGCTTGATCTACACAATCCAGGCTTGTAAGGTCTCGTGCCACAGGCAGACCAGACTGCCTCAGCACACGCCTGGCCTACCTGCTCCCCTCTTCAGGCGGCCTCAACCCCGGGTTCTTTGACAAGTAGGGAGTCCCATATGGTGATGGTGGTCCGTGAAGCCTTTTCAGTATTCCAGAAAGCCTAAAAAAGTCCCAGATTTGTCTGAGGCAGGGCTGAGGAGGTTAATGACGCTTTTACTTTTGGTTGGAGTCTTATCAGGTAGGTATAGTCATGCTAGCGATGTAATCCTAAATGCAGTTTGGCTGGATCATGAGGCCCATGAGGGAGAGAATAAGAAGGGTTCTTGATAAACAAAAGGAAGATCTTTTTTTTTTTTTAAAGGGGATTTTTATATATATTTTTAAAAATATATTTTATTGATTTTTTTATAGAGAGAAAGGGAAAAGGATAGAGAGTTAGAAACATCGATGAGAGACATCCATCAGCCGCCTCCTGCATGACCCCTACTGGGGATGTGCCCACAACCAAGATACATGTCCTTGAATTGAACCTGGGACCCTTCAGTCCGCAGGCGGATGCTCTATCCACTGAACCAAACCGGTTTTGGTAGGAAGATCTTTAAGATAATTTTCAGCTCTCGAAGTTACTGATCTATGCCTTCAGCATTCACTGGTGTGACTGAGTTGGGGAGGATGATAAAAAAACAAAACAGCCGAGACCAGTTTGGCTCAGTGGACAGAGCATTGGCTTGCGGACTGAGGGGTCCCAGGTTCGATTCCGGTTGGGGGCATGTGCCTTGCTTGCGGGCACATCTCCACAGTGGGGTGTGCAGGAAGCGGCTGATCGATCTCTCTTTCTCATCGATGTTTCTGACTTTCTATCTCTCTCCCTTCCTCTCTGTAAAAAATCAATAAAAATATATAAAAAACAAACAAACAAACAAAAAACAAAACCAATATTTACTGAAGGACATAATAATTTGTACCAAGGAAGGTGCAGAATCTCCTACAGACATCACCTCGCCCGCGAATTAAATACTTTTGCCTCCATTTTGAGAAATTAGCTCAATTGGAACTTCCACACAGCCCACTGCCGGGAAGCAGCAGGGCTGGGCTTTAGATTCCCTCTGCCTCCTCCCAGCACCATGTTGCCTTATAAAAACTACTACTGTTAGTTCGCTCTTAGTCACTCGTTTTTCCAGTTGGTAACATGGCTGTGAATATAAACGCTTTTTCCCGTCCCCAGCTGCTTCGCAGGGCCTCGGTACGTTATGCCAACATAGCCTACAGGTCCAGGGGCCTGGCCCGAGAGCAACAGAACATCTACGATGTGTCCTCAGCCACTCATCGCCGACAGGGCCGCGCTGCCAAACTCTCCCAGCACACAGCCTCCTGGCTTGTGGGTAATTTGCTGCGGCCACAGGCAAAAACGGAAGGCTGCGTGGGGGGTGGGAGACTTATTCTAACCCGCTCTTTTCCCACCGTCCCAGGGCTGGGGGCTCTCCCAATTCTGGCCCATTTCCCTGAACGCTAAACTCTCTATGCTACCAGGGATGCAGAGGAGAAGTATGAAGGTGAAGATCTCTAGCATTTAATGACTAGGACCGGAACTTTCTTCTCCACTAGGATTCTGCACGGGGAGATAACATGTTAATTCATAGCATTTCTGTCGTCTAAAAGGTCCGATTTTCTCCTGCCCAAGGAACATTCTGTTTTAATATGTGTACATGAGAAATTTTTATCAGTTATCTTTTCTCTCCCCCAAATGTATCTCACTCTAGAGAAATGATTCTTTACCATGCATTCATTAAAACAAGGAAAGAAAGAAAAACCTTTTTTTTTTTTTTTTTTTTGCTATAGTACAAAAGACATAAAACCCAGGGCAATGGACACAATTCTCACACATCTGACCCGGCGCCGACGTTTCTCTAGCAGTCAAGATCAAGTCTGAACTCCGGTAACTAAAACAATGGGAAGAAATAGACTAATTTAGCTGGAGACAAGATCTGAAGGGGGATACACTTTGCGAGACTGCAGCCCCGGTCCTGGATTTCTCATTAGAACAGAGCAGAGTCTTACGAAGACTTCATATTCCCCCCGAGAACCGCATTTACACAATTAACAATTCTTTGGTGAAAAAAAAAAAGAGAGAGAGAGAGAAGCTTTCATTATTGCATGTGGACACATGTGGGCTGTGTAAAAATATGAGATGTGTAACCCGTGGTAAACAGAAAAGTAATGATCTTAAACAGGCCAAACCCTTGAACTCGTCATTAATAAATGTCTCCCCTGCATTCAGCTACCCGGGCTGCTGGGAGCCTGTTTTCTTCAAGGACTTCAAACACTGAAATCCAGGAACATTTATTATTTTAATCCATTACAGGCAGTGCTTGATTTAACTTTATTGGTTGTGGTGGTGGTGGTGGTTAGAAGTGGGGGCACAGCAATGTTCTTTTACACATCATTTCAAAAGGGCTTAATTATGTTTTATAGCTCGGGCCAGGAATCCTGCTTGTTTTTCTGTCTAACAAGGTTCACACGAAGTTCAGGTTGGTGATGAATCAGGAGGAGAAGTCAGAGATGGTTATCTCGGGGAGCGGCGCGCGGCCCCTCGGGGGGCCGGGCAGGTACATCGCGTTCACCCGCCGCCGCACAGGCCAGAGCTCCACCGCCTGGCTGGCTGCTCGCTGAGGGCTTTTTTACTTTCCGAGCAACCTGGAAATGAACACATTAGACACGCAACCCGGCGGGTGGGTGTCTTCTACAGGCCTGCAGGGACGCTGCTGTCTGTAGAAGGCTTCCCCCTGGACCTCGAAACAGTGAGGGTGACCACGCAGCCCTAAGACAAAAACGTTCATGAAGAACCGTAATCACCTAACACTGAACACGCATGAAATCCGTATCCCAGGGAAACGTCAATCCGAATGAGTGACGGATGAGGCTGCACTCACGTGATTTGGGTAAACAAGAGACCGGTGACTGTAGAAGCATTCCTGGACAGCGTGTATCTACCAGTGGGTGGTGGTTTTTTAAATATCAAACATTTTTAATGTCTTACCCTTCTTTTTGAAGCTATGAAAAAGAGATCACCCTAACATAGTAGTGTTACTATTGCTTCTAGGCTCCAGAATGATGTCTAATATTACATTATGATACAAATTATAGCAGAGAATAAAGTTTATTTGTTGGATTTTTTTCCCCACTGTGTAGGATTTCTGAGAAAAGGACCAAAAACTTACTCCCCAAGGGAGTATCTTACACATTTATGGTCTTTTTTCCTCCCACGAGGTTAGGAAAATAATATGGGACATTATTTTGAAAAAAAGTTAGGAGAATTTTACTTTTTTCTATTTCCCATTCACTTTTCAGAACTTCTGAAAATTCTGTTTTTTTAAATGTCTCATTTCACCATGATGCCCGGGAAAATATCACTGTTGAAGAAACTCAGTAATCTAGAGGCAATGTAAGAGTAAGAAGAGAGGGACATGCCAGTTCATCAGTAGCAACTCGGAGCCTCGTTGTAAAGTACCGTGAGGGAGTCGGGGCAGGATTAATGGTGGTACTCGGGCCCGGGACGCGGGTGTCGTGTTTCCTGGACGCTGGGCCATCTGTTCTGCCTGCCTCCGTTTTATTCCTGCAGAACTATAAACGCACCTCCACCTCAGGGACTATAGCGAGGCATTAGAATTCCTCTGCTTTTCATTATCACAAGATTCAGTAACTCATTTCATTGTCAAGATAATCCCCTTTTACTCTTTCTTTTGCGTGGCGGAGTTTGCCAAAATGACAAATAAAATCCCAGATGTTATCCGCCCAGCGAGGCCTCCACCTTCCCTCCCGGGCCGGGTTGAAGCTACTTGGGACGCGGTGTCACAGACGACAAGACCCCGGGGCCCACACCCGCTGTCCGCTCCGGTCGGTGAGCAGCCTGGCTGTCCACCAGCTGTGCTTCCTCTCCCCCCCTCTCCCCCTCATCAGCTCTGCCCCTCAAAGAATTCATTTCTGAGGGTTCAGGCCTGGAAAGAAGCACCCTCTCTTTGTGAAAGGGACCGAGGTCTTTGGGGTGCTGTGCACGGCTTGCTATGGGACGTGCTATCTTAGGGGGTCCCATCTAATTGGATGCTTTGCTTCCTCTCCGCTTCCCTGCACCCCTGGAGCATCCGCTGCTGCTGACGACGCCTTGGGGGCCTGTCGTCCCTGCAATGAAAAGCTGGAGCTCCCCTGTCCTCCGTTAAAGGCCCGGTTTCACTCTTCAGTCCCTGCAAAGGAACTTGAGTCTCTCTCTCTTTTATTGGTCCTGCATTCAGTGAACAGGAGAGGAGGCATTTGTGTACGTGAAAAATAATATGGTTATGCTTCCCCCGTTTGTGTTTATCCACAGAGACAAGCACCTCTGGGTGACAGGCAGGCAGGGGTAGTGAAGGCTGTTTGAACCACAGCTCTCTGCCTGGTTCAGCTCCTGGCTTCTGCGTGGAGGAAAAGCCCTTTGGAGAGGGATCCCCGCAGCTCTCCCCATTTCTGCCTACAGTGCCAAGCAAGATGGCCTCTCTCAGGCTCCTCCCCTCGCCCTTTGTTCATTCCCTCCTTCCACCGGCCTGCATCTGCCTGCATCTGCGGGGAGATGGCTGATGGAAGCGCCCGGGAAGGGCAAGGAAGCCTCTGGAAGGCTGTCTCACCGCCTGGCTGCTGAAATCTAAGGAGCGCCGCCCTAATAGAGCCATAATTTACCCTGACAAGGGGAGCTGAAGTCTGCAGCTCCTCCCCTCGCGGCCTGTGGAAAGCGCTGCACTGCCATCCGGGATTTATGGCTACACGCTCAGGGCTCCTCCGAAAAGACACACTTCAAACGGCCAGAGAGCCCGTGTTCCGTGTGCATGCGTGGGGGGAAAGGTGGCTGTTTTTTTTAAAAAAAAAACACACTACAGGATGGGATGGATTTCATGCAGAGCAGAAGAAACATCATCTGCCTTAGCACGATTCAGAAACCAAGATGTAACGTCTAAGTGGGATTCATTTTGTTATTGATAATACAGTCAGAGGATTGTATTTTTTTTTTTTTATATTATACACCGACTTTTAAAATGCAAGTATTACGTCTATTAAAATCAACGTTAGGGCTCTTTTCCCAAAGACATATGGGAGAAGGTAAGTATTCTAGCAGAAATGCAAGTTAGGTTATTGTAAGTCACTGTTACACCAAGCATCTGCAGGTGGAATTTGAAAAAATCAAGTCCCTTGAAACCCTCCTAGTTGAGGATTGCAGAACAGTACAGGAAACTAAGGAAAACTCGTTGATTTTTTTTTTCAAGTGGAAAATATTTAACTATTTCATTTTGTTTCAAACAACGAGCGCATTTCAGTGAGAAATAGGTACATCTTTCATTGTAAAACCCGGTAAGTGGATATGAAAACATTTCAGATTTACATGTATTGATGGTGTCTTGGGAAGAAAACTAACTTTCCCCCTTTGCTTTTTTATTATTCCCTTTTCCCATGCACTTCCCCTACATTTATGACAGTTCAGAGATAAAAAATAGAACGAGGCAAACTGAAGTATTTTTGTACCTTTCAGAAGTGAGGAAACATGCCTACAACACATTCTCAATTGTGTTTCTCTAAATATTCCTTAGAACACAGGATTCCTCCGGCATTACACATCCCTCTCAGCCCCTAAATTCAAACTCATCTGGAAAGGACCGTTTTACCCTGTTTATATAACATTGTCACATAAAGAGTGTTAAAAAAAATATTTCACTAAAAATAGCTTGCGTAAGTTAGGGATTAGAGTAGTTTCTGCTGCTATAATTATTCCTTTGTAGTTTTTTCCATGATGTTTTTGCACAGTGTTTTTGACTGTGTTTATTAAAGTCAGCACATCAAAAAGGATCAAAGAGAAAGTGAGTGAGAACCAAAGAAACCCCAAGTGTGTTGTCTCATTGGGGAGTTATGCAGATTCGCATAAACAAGTGTAAATTGCTGAGGTTTTAATGAAAATTTTCTACAATTATTTTATCTTAAGTCATTCTATACAATCACATCTGTACAGCAGATGGCTATACTGTACCGAGGCACTGCTCCCTTTTCTTTCTCTGGTTAATAGTACATCTGAGATGACTACTTTTGTCACTGTGCTCAATTTGGTTCAGCAAATAATTTGAAAAGTGCAGCTGCTGCAGATGGTCACAATAGTTATATAAACTATAAAATCAAAGACCCGGTTAAGTATTTCTGTATTAGATTCAAACTATAAAAATTGGACATTAACTCTGTTGAGCTCAAAGATATACTATAAAAAATTTTGGTCAAATGCAGAACGCTGTCACTTGAAAAATATGAAATATGACTACTGATAGGAGATTTTTTTTTCTTTTTGGTGGGTGTCACTTTTAACTACTTATCAAAAATGTGCCTCAAATAAAGAACTACACATGTTTTATCCAAGTTCCCAAGCATGGATTTTTTAAGAGAATCAACTACACGATAAAAATTAATGTTTAAAGCTTAAATTGTATTTTACTTTTTAAAAAGTTTTGCTTAGCTAAGAATCCCTTTTTGAAAAACATGTAGTAATCTCCCAATTATAATTTCCTAGAAATTCGTCTTCAGCAGAAACTAGAACTTATTTTACTTAATTATAATTTATTATTATTTTGCTAACTTCGTTATCTTCTTAAAATGTCTGAGCATGTCATTACATTAAGCAGAAATGCACAGAAACCCGACTTGGTATTCGTTATGCTCTCATAATAAAACTGTTCAGCTTAATGGCAAACTTCTATCTGTTTTCGTTTGCTGACATAAATAACTATTTTAGAACATTTGCTGGGTACCACAATTAGAGTTGGATGATTTATGTCTTAGAGCTATAGTTGCTACTTCTGTGCTTGACTAGATTAAAAAGCATAAATATAAAAGAAATAGGGTACCTAGTTTTTCTGGTGGAGTGGAAAAAAACAAATGCAAATACAGAAGGAGTCTATGACCTTGTCCAGCTCAGTCAGAGGATTTCCATGATATGTTAGAGATGTTTACGAGAATAGACACATAACCAATTAACTGCCATGATATTTTGAATGTAATTTAAAAAAGGTCTGCTGCTTGCATCTATAGATGCTTATGGCGTACAAAGAGTTAACACCGTGGATAAAATATGAGTATCTAATGAATAAAACAAGAAATGAGGCTGGAAAAAGACAAGGCTGTCGAAGTGAGCAAAGCACAGCACATTTAAACTCTCACTCGGGCCGAGTCCTCGCCTTTCCCTGCCGTGTGATTCGGTAGAGCTGGAAAGGTATGGGAACAGGCCCAGTGTTGTCCGGGTTGCAATGTATTTGTGGGTAAATGAGATATTATAGTCCAGTGTTTCATAATCCTTTATGCCCCATGGACCTTACATTTTTCACTCCTAACTTTTAAGACAGTAAAAAAAAAAAAAAAAAAAAAAATACAGTGCTTACAGTTGGCTTCGTCACAAATATTTCTGGTGAGAAAGAAAGAAGTCATCTATTTTTTGGCCTAAAATTCATACTTCTCAACTATAAAACATTTCCTTTATCTCTTCAACTACTGTGCCCAAACTGGCTATATGTTAGTCTCCAGCTGCCACTTACTTACTTTTTTAAGCCACTACGTTGCATATAGTTTCAGGATTGACTTTATCCTCCTGTCCCCAATTCTTCCCCGCAAATTAAGGTGGGAAAAATGTTTCCCTTTTCTACTTTTACTTGCAAACTACAATTTCTGGCACGGCGCCCTGAACTTTTACAGTAGCAGCTCCCGTGATTGAAAGGTGTTACTTCCCACCTGTGCCCTGTCTTTTCCTTCTGCCTGCCCTTGCTGACTCGGTGTGAAGAGGCGCGTACCGATTTAGTCATGGTAACCAAGAGGACATGGTAGCCAAGAGGACATGGTAACCAAGAGGACATGGTACCCAGGAGGAGAGTGTAGAAGTCCCTGCCTGTGAACTTCCCGCCTCTCTGCCGCCGTCCGGGACACTTGGCTGCAGGGCCCATGCCACCCTCTCTCTGCCAGGCTGGGCAGGGTCCATGGCTTTTTCGTGCCCGGAGCTGCTGCCTGGCAACCCGCGATGGCCCTGTCCTTGCAGAACTGAACCCTGACTTCTATTTCACTTTGGGGAGCAAACGTGCCACTCGAGCAATTTCTCTTTTTTAAATAAACTGTTACCAGGGACTTACCGCCGTGCACGGAATCACCTGTATGCTTTTGCAACACATTTCTGGGCTCCGTGCCCAGAGTTTCTGATTCCGCAGGTCTGCAGAAGGTTCAAGAATTTGCATTTCTAACAAGTTCTCAGCTGATGCTGCCGGTTCTGAGACCAGGCCCTGACAACCGCTACTTGAACGGCTAGTAAAACCGTTTCTCCTTGTTCCACTGCTGCTGTTGCGGGGAACAGAAATTTAGGAATGACCGGCTTTAAAGACATTTGCAGGAGCATGTCCGAAGAGGTGAAAAGGAACAGTTTACTGTAGTTTAGCAGATTAAAATACGAAAAGCTTAATGGATTTGTTATAAAGTTCTCTCTACCAGAAGGTCACAAAACAGAAACGCCCCTCTCTGATGGCCCTTCAAAACTTTGAACCTCCAAATAATAGAAATGATCACAATTATGCATTTTCTGATGGCGCCGAGTCATACTGTCATCTCCCTCTCCCCTCTCCTGTGACTTACCAGGTACTTTCGGTGCAGCTTTGACATTGAGGCTTCCGCTGAGGGCGGACAGAGATGCTAACAGGCAAGGCTTGTGAGGATGGGGAACCGTTTCCATGGCGACCACGATCTGAGTCGTATGGACAGAAACTTTTTGAAAGCAGGAAACAGCTCTCCACATGTTTTCTCGAAACGGAACCTTTCGCGCTCCATCGCCGTGAACTCTGGGTTTAGGCGGCTTCGCGCGGTAACATTTGGAGGCTGGAAGCTCATCCTTAAGCCGCGCGGTGTCCGGCGGCGCCGGAGTCTCGCTGCCGTGCGCACTTTTGATCTTCTTTAAGAAATGGGCGATCTGATCCAGCTTGCTAAAACTCAGGTTTGCTTTTAAGGGCTTTGATATATCCAAGTTGATGTCTGCTATAGAATTGAAAAAGATAAAAAAAAATTACTGAGACTCTCTTACCGAATATAAGCCTGTACTTCCCGTCAAGTTCCTTTTGAAGTTCCCCACATCTGTACTGTGGGCTCATTAGAGTGCCAGATGTTGTCATCCTCTTACTAATCACCTAACTCTTCTCGCTGTGCGCTGTGGTGACTCGAAGAACACTTGCCCCGGGCCACTTCCATGCCTGGTCACTTCCATTCTTGCCTGGTCCATGTGACTCTCTGCTCCTGACAGAATCAAGGCCACGCATCTACTTTGCCCTCCCGACCGAGGCTAATGCAACAGCCTTTCCAGTTTGGGACTATGACTGGCATCCTTTCCTCCGAGGCAAAAGGACTCCCCCTAGTATCCGGCACCAAGTTTGACGCCAATACTGGTATCAATATATAATGGTATGTGTCTGATCGGCTAAGTGAAGTAGCCTCCCTACCATTCTCCTATCAAATACATGCAGGAAATGTCTGCTTCTCCTGTGCCTGCCGCAAACCAGAAGACTCCCTGCATCTTTCCCTGTATATTCTGCATTGGTAACATTACAAATACCTCATCGTGGGTACACTGAGATTTCTTAAAACCTATATAATCCATTTTACATGTATCATATACCAGAAGTTGTCCTTATCTGCCACTTGGCTGCCAGACTTTAAAACGAATGGTCTTATTATTTCTGTGTTGATCTTACTTCAGCATCTTTATGTTTTCATTGTCAATAAGACATGAGACTATAAGCATCGTGTCCAAGGACTAGCAGAGTGTGTCTCGCATATGTATTGGTTCAACCAATATTTGAGTTTAACTGAATCTAACAAGTGTTCTTTTCATTCGAGCTGAAGATATAATCCAAGACATAATCCCAGATGAAGTTAGGAAGAGCAAAATAATTAAGCAGCTAAAGTTAATAGGCCTTGTTAATAATTCCATTATCTACATCTCTCTTCATAAGGAGAAGGAACATATCTCAATGTAATAAAGGCCGTATATGACAAACCCACTACCAACATTATACTCAATGGGCAAAAAACTAAAAGCATTTCTGTTAAGATCAGGAACAAGATAGGGATTTCCATTTTCACCACTCTTATTCAACATAGTACTAGAAGTTCAAGCAAAAGCAACCAGACAAGAAGAAAACATAAAAAGCATCCAAATTGGAAAGTCATTATTTGCAGATCAACTGACACCAAAAGCCCACACAAAATATTAGGTATATTTATTTCACAGAAATTAAAATTGTGCTGCATAAGGAGGACCTTTCTCCCCTTTCTCAGGCATCAGCACCCATGGGTTTCCTGTGGTACCCAGGCTCCCTCAGGGCACCGTCCCTGTGAGTGTGCTTTCTCTTGGGTGTCTTTAACCAGGGCTAGCAAAACTCTGCAACTCCTGCTTTTCACTAGACCTCCGAGTCACTTGATTGCAACATCAAAACGTTCCCAGCTCCCATATTTTTTAAATAGGACAAAAATATCTGAAGTTAAAGGAATTACCCTTTCAAAACATCTTGTTGACATATAACTGACATACTGTACCATGTACCTTCTTAAAGTATACAATTCAATGGCTTTTAGGACACTCCCAAGGCTGCACAAGAATCAACACTGTATCATTCCCGAACATAATCATCTCCACACACACACACACAATCTCATACCATGCAGTGGCCACTCCCCTCCATTCCCCGCCTCCAGCCCCGGCAACCACTACCTGAATGCCCGTCTCTACACAGCTGCCTGCTCTGGACATTCCACAAAAAAGGAATCCTACAATCTCTGGCGTCTGTGTCTGGTTTCTTTCAGATATGCTTGCTAGACCTATTCTTTTTTTTTTTTATATATATTTTATTGATTTTTTTATAGAGAGGAAGGGAGAGAGATAGAAAGTCAGAAACATTGATGAGAGAGAGACATCGATCAGCCGCCTCCTGCATGCCCCATAGTGGAGATGTGCCCCAAACCAAAGTACATGCCCGCAACAGGAATCGAACCTGGGACCTCTCAGTCCGCAAGCCGACGCTCTATCCACTGAGCAAAACTGGTCCCGGCGAGACACATTCTTATGGAAACATGTATCATCAGTACTTCACTCCTTTTGTGGCTAATACTTGGTCAAATGGAGATATCGCATTTTGTTGATCCATTATCAGCTGATAGACATTTGGGTTATTTCTACTTTTTGGCTGCTATGAACACTCATGTGCAACTTTTTGTGGACTTTTTCATTCCCATCAGCTGTATTCCTAGGAGTAGAACTCTAGGCCACCTTTGATTACGGCCCTGCTAGCTGGTGTGAAGTGGCATTCCATTGTGATTTCCACTTGTATTTCCCTAATGACTATGATGTTGAGCATTTACTCATGTGCTTAGTGACCATTTGCATATATTCTTGGAAAAATGTCTCTTCACATCCTTTGCTCATTCTTAAATTGAGTCATTGGTCTTTTAATTATTGAATTGTCTGAGATTTTTATAAACCTGAATACAAGTCCCTATCAGATATAGAATTTGGAAATATTTTCTCTAGTTTTGTGGGTTGTCTTTGCAGTTATTTTTACGGTATCATTTGCAGCACAATTTTAATTTTTGTGAAATAAATATACCTAATATTTTGTGTGGGCTTTTGGTGTCAATTCATCTGCAAATAATGACTTTCCAATTTGGATGCTTTTTATGTTTTCTTCTTGTCTGGTTGCTGTGGCTAGAACTTCCAGTACTGTGTTGAATAAGAGTGGTGAAAACGGAAATCCCTATCTTGTTCCTGATCTTAACAGAAATGCTTATAGTTTTTTGCCCATGGAGTATAATGTTGGTAGTGGGTTTGTCATATACGGCCTTTATTACATTGAATATGTTCCTTCTATTCCCACCTTGCTGAGAGTTATCATAAATGGGTGCCTGATTTTACAAAATGCTTTTTCCACATCCTACTGCTATGATGTGATTTTTATCCTTC